>QNUK01000620.1:0-177500 GCA_013621035.1 Clarias magur | reverse complement strand
AGTAAAGCATCCTGAGACCATTCATGTGCGGGGTTGCTTCTCATCCAAGGGAGTCAGCTCACTCACAGTTTTGCCCAAAAACACAGCCATGAATAAAGAATGGTATCAAAACCCCCTCCAACAGCAACTTCTTCCAACAATCCAACAACAGTTTGGTGAAGAACAATGCATTTTCCAGCATGATGGAGCACCGTGCCATAAGGCAAAAGTGAGAACTAAGTGGCTCGGGGACCAAAACGTTGAAATTTTGGGTCCATGGCCTGGAAACTCCCCAGATCTTAATCCCATTGAGAACTTGTGGTCAATCCTCAAGAGGATTCTCCAAGAAGTGATTATGAAAGATTGGGTTGCTATCAGTCAGGATTTGGCCCAGAAGTTGTTTGAGAGCAGCCCAGTCGAATTGCAGAGGTCCTGGAAAAGAAGCGCCAACACTGCAAATACTGACTCTTTGCATAAATGTCATGTAATTGTCGATAAAAGCCTTTGAAACGTATGAAGTGCTTGTAATTATATTTCAATACATCACAGAAACAACTGAAACAAAGATCTAAAAGCAGTTTAGGAGAAAGCTTAGCAGAAAACTTAGCACAACTAATATTTGTGTCATTCTCAAAACTTTTGGCCACGACTGTATAGTATATAGGCAAGGTTTTTAACAAATACACTCATGATGTGCTGGTTGTATACTGTATATTTATACATAATATAAATTTGCATTGCAAAACAATAACCCAAGTTGTTGAGAGTAATAAGTTTAGCAAATTTTAAATCTGTGTTATACTAGTCAATTGTGGTTAAAAACTATTTCATTTTCTAATATCCCGGAAAACAACTAGATTACTGTAGTTCTAATTCACTTAAATGGCAAATAGAATCTAAAAAGGTATAAACAAACAAACCAGCAATAAATAAATAAATAAATAAATAAATAGCTCAAAATGTAACTTGCAGGTTTCTGTGATTTATTGAAACATTTCATTTATTCAAACATTTCAACATGAATGAATGTTCATTTCATTTCAACAAATCAATTTATTGTGTAAAATCTAATGTGGCCCCTACACTTATACGCCTAAATCTTACCTGTTAGTTAAGTTAAGGAAAATATGTACAACCAGACCTTTCGTCTTGTAAAAATGTTATAAATTTATTTTCTTTATTTGGTGTTTGGATCCATAGAGATGATTTACATAGTTATTAATGTGTATTTTGTAGTTTGATTGCAATGCATTATATTCCATGTGCTTGTGCTGAGGACATCCAATTTTGTTATTGTGATTGGATGATGAAGTGTCATGGCAGTTGTTTTGTAGTGTGATTGGCTGTGGGTGAAAAAGGCCAGGGCTTGGCTAGGGAGAAGAAAAAGGGGCGAGGGGAGCGACAGGCTGCACTCGTAAAAGAAAAGTAAACGAGATAACAGAGATATTAAGAAGGAGAAGAGCAGGTTTTATGGTTATAATTGTTCTAGTTGCTCCTGTTGCTGTCCTGGACTGCAGGACATTAGGGAGCAATTTTGATGAACGTTGACTCTGAAAATGACAACAAGGAAGCCTGTATTGGTTTGATTAGCTTTACAGGCTAACTAACCACTGTTGGGTGTGTGTGTGTGTCTGTGTGTGTGTGTGAGAGAGAGAGAGCCCATAAAGTTGTTAAGTTGAAGTGGGAAGATTATTCCAATTTACCATTTTCTAACTTTTAGATTTATTACCGTGTTTCCTTAACAGTGGCATATATTAAGTATTGAAATCAGATATATAGGGTTAAAGGTGCATGTTCTAAGGTTGAGCACATTACAATAGAAGCCACTTAAGACAGCCTCTCCCAACGGTTTACCCTAAAGCGAGATGCCAGCTGAATGGTGTGAACCCCTCCATCTCCTATTCTCAGGAAGGGGTGCCTAGCTTTACCAGTAAACAGGCCCTTTAAGTCCTCATTTATTCATTTGCAGGGTGCCACCATTAGATGGTGCTTTGTCCTTAAGAATGCATTAACCAATAACTCACCATGTGACATGTTACTGACAGTGTTAAAGTAAACAGAGATTGGAATCAGTGTTGCCAGTCCTTTTAACAAGTTTAAAACGTATGAAAGAATAGAAGGTGCAAGGATCGCGACTAACAATATCATATATAAAATTCCTTTCCCCACCATTAAGATCATAACTTCTATGATTATAAGATTTTTTTTATCCACATTTACTTTCACCAGCCAATGCTGTAAAATGTCAAATTTATAAGCAAATAAAACAAATTATGTATGTGAATTGTTTGGATAGTTACAGGCATGTCACAAGCGAGAAGAGTTTTATTTAGCCAAGTCAAACGAACAAGAATAAAACCCTATTTATTATTTAAAGATCCAGTCTTATGCAAAGACTGATAAATAACAGTTTTTTTTTTATTGAAAAGATGTTAACACAGACTCTCTTGGAAAGGGAAAAAAATGCACAATATTTTCATCAAACATTGGTGCATAGTTACTTTTTGTCATAAATTGAACAAAGATAAAAAAAAAATAAAAACATTCCTGTGGCACTGTGCAAAAGTTTGGGCACCCTACATAATCAGTAGTAACACCTCCTCTGGCATACATCACAGCTTGCAAAGGCTTTTTCTAGCTGCTAAAAGTCTTTAAATTTTAGTACTTGGGATTTTCTCCCATTCTTCCTTGCAAAAGGCTTCTAGTTCTGTAATATTCTTTGGTCGTCTTGCCTGCACAGCTCTTTTAAGATCTTCCCACAAATTTTCAATGATGTTTAAATCAGGGGACTGTGATGGCCGTTCCAAAACCTTCAGCTTGTGTCTCTTGAGGTTTTCCATAGTGGATTTCGGTGTATGTTTAGGATCATTGTTCTGTTGTAGAAGTCGTGCTTTTTTTTCAGCTTTTTTACAGATGGTGTGATGTTTGCTTCCAGAATTTGCTGGAACACAACCCCAAAGCATGATAGATCCACCACCATGCTTAATAGTTGGCAAGGTGTTCTTTTCATCAAATGCTGCTCCTTTTTTTTCACCAAACATGCCTTTGCTGATTGTGGCCAAAGAGTTCTATTTTCACTTCATCCGTCCACAGCACTTGTTTCTAAAATGCATCAGACAACTGTAGATGTTCTGCATACTGTACTTCAGACATTGGATTTTATGATGGGGACGTAGATAAGGTTTGCTTCTTAAAACAAGTTAAGAAACTTGGGGTGATTCTGGAGACAGACCTTAGTTTCAGTAGTCATGTCAAAGCAGTAACTAAATCAGCATACTATCATCTCAAAACCATTGCAAGAATTAGATGTTTTGTTTCCAATCAGGACTTGGAGAAACTTGTCCATGCCTTTATCACCAGCAGGGTGGATTATTGTAACGGTCTCCTCACCGGCCTCCCAAGAAGACCATTAGACAGCTGCAGCTCATCCAGAATGCTGCTGCCAGAATTCTGACTAGAACCAGAAAATCACACCCGTCCTCAGGTCCTTACACTGGCTTCCTGTAACATTCAGGATAGATTTTAAAGTACTTTTACTTGTTTATAAATCACTCAATGGCCTATACGACCTAAATACATTGCAGATCTGTTCACTGAATATAAACCTAACAGACACTCAGATCATTAGGATCGAGTCAGTTATAAATACCAACGGTTCACACAAAACCGTTTAGTTATTATGCTGCCCACAGCTTCCAGAAGAGATCAGATGTGCAAAAACACTAGTCACATTTAAATCTAAACTTAAAACTTCTGTTTAGCTATGCATTTATTGAATGAGCACTGTGCTACGTCCGAACTGACTGCACTATTCTGTTTTTGTTTTATTTTGATTTTAAATCAAATTTTAATAAATTTTAAAAGCATCTTAAATTTTACATTTTTATTATTTATTATTGTTATTTTTAAGTTTTATTGCCACTGTTTTCTATTTCATTTTTCATATGTTTTCATATTTTTCTTCTCCTTTATGTAAAGCACTTTAAATGACCATTGTGTATGTGTCACAGTGGCTGTGCGTGGGTTTAAGGAAAGGCATAGTTGCAGAGGTGAATAGTTCAGAGTCTTTTAATGAAGATGCAAAACATGCACAAATAAAAACTCACTATGACACTGAAAAGGATCACACAGGAAAACCAAGAGACGACCAAAACAGAGATAAACCATCTATAATCTTTGAACTCTTAAAGAGTTACCCAAAGGCAAAAACCAAAAGAGCATGGAGTCAAAACAAAACATGAATTGAACTGAAAAGGAACTTTACCAAACCGGAACTTTTATCAAACATAGAACAGGAACTAAACGGAACAAGAACAGGACAGGATAAACCAGGAAATCATTAGAACACAGAAAGCACAACTACCCTCCATATCAACTAACAGAACAAAACAGATGCAAGACCAGGATTAACCAAACACAGGAACCTTTATAACAAAACTAATGATCGCTCCCATCACCTGACCGAGGTGCATTCTGGGAAATGGAGTGTACAAGAACAGAAATACAACAGAAAACAAAAGGGGTCTCTAGGCCTCTTGGCGCCCTCTAAGGGTTATCCCTAACAGTATGAAATGTGCTATACAAATAAACTTGCCTCGCCTTGCCTTCTGCTGACTCTTCCATGAAGGTCTTGTGGAACGGTGCACCACCACTCCTGAGTCTGCTAAATCTTCCTGTAGGTTTTTTAGTCAAATGGAGACTTTGACTTGTCTTTCTGACCAACATACAAGCAGTTTTCTCCAAGAGTTTTCCTGGTCTTCCAGATCTCATCTTGACCTCCACAGTTCCCCTGAACTGCCATCTCTTAATTACATTTCTCACTGTGGAAACTGCGAGCTGACGGCGCTTTGCTATCTTCTTCTAGCTTCTCCTGCATTGTGGGCATCAACAACTTTCATTTTCAGAGTCTTACACAGCTGCTTAGGGGAACCCATGGTTGTTGAATGTCTGCAAGTGTGTGCACAAGGTCTGAAGAGTCAAAGTATTTGTAGAGCTTTGAAATTGGCATTTACTAATGACAGCTGTTGCCGTGCATCAGATCTAATTAAATGATTAAGGTCTCAAACCGTGTAAAAAGAATCTGAGACTCTGGAACTCTTAGGGTGCCCAAACTTTTGCACAGTGCCATAATAATATTTTTATTTTTTACGGCATAAGAAGTAACTATACATCAATGTTTGCTGTAAATATTGTGCCGAAAGAGACTGTGTTAACATCTTTTCAATTAAAAAATCACCCAAAGCTGTTAATCAAGGGGTGCCTAAACTTTTACATAAGACTGTAAACCTTGTGGTGATGTTACAAAATTAAAAACTGCAGTGAAAGAAATGACTGGATTGGCACTGTAAAAACATGGCAAAAGAACAAGGAATCCTAAAAAATATGGAGACTAACAAATACTGTATAAATTGTATTAGTGGCAGTCCTGAGAGGTAAACCTGGTACACCTAGACAGAAACTGTAACCCAACCGCTCCACTACACCACAGCCAGGATGGGTTACAATTTCTCTTCTTTAAAGTCATATTAGAGAAATATTGCTTGTGAACTTGCCTTTACTTTTTATTCCTCCCCAACCTATGAAGAATACATTTACAAGACAAAAGACAGTCAGGGAAGAAAATGCACACATATTGTTATTGTGCAATTTGCTTTGTAAAGGGTACGTAAAGTAAAGACATTTTTTGGTTGTGGTCCTAGAGTTGTACAGTGGAACCTTGGATTACGAGCATAATTCGTTCTGGAAGCGTACTCGTATTCCAAAACACTCGTAAACCAAATCAAATCTTCCGATAAGAATTAATGAAAACTCATTGGTGTAAAGGCGAGAGTGTGTGTGTGTGTGTGTGTCGGTGTCAAAAAACTTGGCACTCGTAAACCAAGACATGCTCGTTTTTCAAGTCAAAATTTATAAAAAATATTTGCTTGTCTTGCTGAACACTCGTAAATCGAATTACTCACAATCTGAGGTTCCATTGTATTCTTAAATAGTCTGTCTGAATCTGTATAAAAGTTAGCTTTATGCGCCCCGGCCCCCCCCACTTGTCTTGTTCATCAGGGACATTCTGATCATTCGATGTTCATTCGATGTTCATATTCACTCACATTTCATACACATTTCCATGATCTTCTTTTAATTTTGTAAAGCTGCTTTTTGACATTGACCATGGTTAAAAATGCTGTATAAATAAAACTGAATCATGAAAAAATATGCAATATAATTGACTTTAGTAGCTTATGATATCATGTTGTGTGCTATGTGATATAATAAATGATATAGTTGACCAGTGTCTATAATGTAACAAGCTGTGTAAATGTATTACTACATGACATACTGTAAGTGCGATATTTGAATTAATATACATTTAAATCCTTAACATGCGAGCCGGGAATCTTGTCCATTCACTGCAGCTGCAGTCCTTAAAGAAATGATTAAATATTAACTTTGCTCAGACCAGCAACACTTCTGGGTTTATCTTCAGCGGTGCCAGTATCTCAGAACAAACTGTGAATCTGTGAAGAATACAACAAAAGACTGGTGTGAATATGTGTCTATTGTTAATGTGATTCTGTAAATTCTTTAAAGCTACTTTGCGATAGTAACCATTGTAAAAAATGCTATATAAGTAAAACTGAATAGAATGTTACAGTTAATCCAGACCAAACTCTTATTGATTTCTGATTAAACAGGAAGCATTTCATGAGCCGAGATATTACCAATAAACTTGATGGACGCACGCCCACATCTAAATAATATGCCATTCCCTCAGAATAACACAGGAAAGGTGAAACTAACAGAAAACTAAGTGAAGACTATTGTAAGACACCTAGCCATTGTCTATATACAAAACGTAAGCAGCAATATACTGCTTTAAAAGTGATACAGAATTCTATTGTGCATATTCCTTTTAAAATTACCACTTGTTCTTCCCTGTGTGCGTGTGTATGCCTGTGCGCCTGTTTGAGATCTCCTCTACGACATGAATAGGCTACAATAAACAACCTGTGTGTTATACTGTATAATATAATATAATTGACCAGTTTCTGTAACATGCAGTGAACTATATCACATAAGCTAACGAGAACTGGCATTCTCAAGACACAAACCAGGGATCACCTGCCTTCAGTGCAGATGCTTTAACAATTTCACCACATGGGAATTCAGGGACTGAGGCCTTCTTTTCACCCCACCCAATGTACATGAAGAATACAACATTTACAAGACAAAAGACAGCCATATGTGCAAATGTGTGTCTCTTTGTCCACAGGTGTAACTTTGCATAGTGTTAATATACGTCTCTATACAATGTAACACACTATGTTAAGAAATAAACACTCAATTACTTTCATAAGCATGAAATTACCCATATAGTTATTTTATTTTATAGTTTTTAAAAAAATTTTTCACTGTATGTAAAACATGCTGGTGCAGCATTATTAACTACAAAATTTTTTTTTGCCTTACATTTCCAGTGTCTTATATGCATGAAAGTCCAGACCTTTGAAGCATAGTTAGTGACTGGTACTCAGAAACTGTCACTGTGTAAGGGATAACCTCTAGAGGGCGCCAAAGTGCCCTGAATCTTGTTTAGTTGTAGTTTATTTTGTTACTTCATTTCCCAGTATGCAACTTGGTCAGGTGACGTGGGCGCTCACCTGAACCGAGTTGGTCATTAGTTTCTTTATAAATAGCTTGCTTTAGTTCTTTTGGGTTGTCTTGCAACTGTTAATTTAACGTGATAGTAGTCTGTAGGTGTTGTTCATGACTTCCGTTACCTTTGTTCGTGTTTTGGTTTGTTTTTATAATTAAAGTATATTTGTTTGTTTAATTCCTTTGTTTTTCTGTAAATAAACAGCATTCTCTTTAAAAACATCGAGACCTCTGCATCTATGCCTCGAACGACCCCAGTTCGTGAAACACGGTACTGTATATATCTACAAAACAAGCTTGGTTTACCCATGAAAATGTTGGCAATGCATGTACTGCAGTTAGCTAAAGCAAAACAAGGTCCAAAGGTTCAGACGATCAGAGAAGAGGGGCTTACGATACTGAACAACCGAATGACATTCAGCAACAAGCTAAAGCCCAAGCAGGTCTTTTTAAGAAGTTTTAATAAAATAGTGGTTAAAAACTTTAAGAGTCAAGAAAAGACAGGCAAAGGATATTCTGATGAGTCAGTGTTTGACGAGAGCTCCGAAATGAACAGGGAGATCCCTAATTGACACGGTGGCAGGGTGGTCGATAACGTGATTAGGATTCTGTGAATCAGGAAGTTGAGTGAGTAGGAATGGATGAAATAGGCCTCGATCACCAGTTTCCCCGTTGCCCTGGTCCTAGGACTTCATTCCTTTAATGCACCCCAGCCTAGCTGATGTTGGGCTTTTGCCCCCACCTGGATTTTGTGCTTGCCTGCTTGCATGACACCTTTACTGAAAGCCCAACAAAAAGTCTCAGCTCCTTCCACGTGTCAAGCTCCAGCTATGTCCCCAAGCTCCTATTCTCACCCCATTCTCATACCTGGTTGTACCCCACTCCAAGCCCGCCGTCAGCCTTAACGGCCAGGACCACAATCTCTGTGAGGAGAGCCAGAGAAAACATTTTGGGGGGAGGACTACTAGTGGAGGTTATATCAGTGATAACCCCTGGAAAGTGCTATGCATGTGTGGACAAATTTGTTTTGTGTTAGAAATGCTTCAAAATGCTTGATAGCTCGCAAGCTATAGGTCAATTCAAACCATTTTTAAAGAGAAGAGATGTATAACTTCATAAATTTATACATTTTCACAATATAAAGTATATGTTCTTGTTGCACACCACTGTTCTAGGACCCCTGCTTTTCTTCTCTTTTATGTTGTCTATCAGTACAATTATTTATGGAAATTATTAGCTTCCACCAGATGTCAGACCTCATTTTTCGATGGAATGTGTTAATGTGTTGTGGATTGTGTACAGATAATAAGACATGTCCAAAACATGGTATTGATGCTAAATTTGTCTCACCTAGGTGAAAAAGTGAATCTTCTTCTTTTGTAAATATGCATAAACATTTATATTTTTATCAGATAAAAAGAAACAGCCTTGTTTCATCGTTCATATCGTTTTATCATTTATGCAGGGTCGAGGGGTCCTGTATACCAGGAGACTAAGGTCATGAGGCGGCGTACACCCTGGACAGGGTGCCAATCCATCACAGGGCCATAAAAAGAAACACATTTGCTAAATACAATTTTATGTCCTTTTATGTAGTGTCCGTAACTTTGACAAGGTTACGGACAAAACAGATTCTTTGCATTTTAAGCTTTAACCAAAAAAACGGAATGTTTTAATCGGTCAAATGCTTCTAGATGCATGCAGCAAATTTAAGTATCTATACTTTGTTGTTTGAACTGAGCCGAAATGGCTTCCGAATGCCAATTCATTTATGACCTCGGGAGAGCTCGGTAGAGGACACTAATGGGTGCTTACAGCCTCTTTTGGGCTTTATTATAAATTCTAATAATAGTATATTTAAACGCTTTTATGGAGTTTTTACCACCTCCGTACATGTTTGCCAGCATTCAGCAGCCAAAAATCCTTGTATTAAATGGAAATAGAAGTAATGACAAAATTAACAAAGTGATATTTTCAGAAAAACAGTTATGATTAAATATGAAAGGTATTACATGTCCAATGTATAATAAAATGTTTGAACCTAAAATCTTTGTGGTTTATTCATTCAATAATAAAGTCTGATAACAAATTTACCATATAATTGTATTCCTATAATATGTGCGGCATAGCTGACAACTTTTCAGAAAAGCTTGGAATGAAAATTTTTAAAATAAGAGCATGGTTTTGCGTATAGACGCACGTGACGCCCTCACACCATACACCTTACCCTGCATGACTTAAGTTCAATATACTCTATTAAGATAATATCTCTTAAGACTCTATTAAGACAATGAAATAAAATTTTAATATCTGCATTAAGTTTAATTATACACAAAATTGTGCATCACTATTGATATTCCCGACAACATTTAAGGGATAATCTACTTGATTATGAGAGAATTCTACAAATAAGACGCAATCAAGTGTAATGTATGATGGCTCCAGCATAAAAACAAATAAACAGATGAAAAATATATACATGCATTTAACTGTGCAGTCAAACATAAAGCGACACGAGATATAAAAAGAAACATTATTTGGCTGGAATGTGGCTGTGAATACAGGGAACCCATCCCCATTTGGGTAATAACGGATAGCAGGGATTGATCTGCGGTCATACTGTGTGTTAGAAGTCTGAAAGTTCAATACAACAGTTGATGTCTTTAGGTTAAAATGGAGTTCAGTTTGTTATTGGAGGCTCAGGTAGACAGGAGGAATTGTTTTGAACTATCGAGCGACTGCATTCATAAGTCCTTCAAAAACAGCTACCAGGACTGTCTTCGTGGTAAAGTGGAACCACGCCACACGCTTCCCGGGCAGACCACACCGGGCATCCATGCGACGAGATCTCCAACCAGAAGCAGGACACCAGGACGGGTCAGACAGGTCCAGCGGGCAGAGGGGGTCTGGATCAATGGCAGCTCAGGAGCGACATAACAGAAACCTGGATTAAACAGAACGAGTATGTAGCTCTAAATGAAACTAGTCCCCCTGGATACATGTAACCAGGTTACTGGACGTAACAGAAGAAAAACTTCTGTAATTGTATTTATATTATATATATACAGTCGTGGGCAAAAAGTTTGAGAATTACATAAATATTGGAAAGTTGCTGCTTAAGTTTTTATAATAGCAATTTGCATATACTCCAGAATGTTATGAAGAGCGATCAGATGAATTGCATAGTCCTTCTTTGCCATGAAAATTAACTTAATCCCGAAATTTTTTTTCCACTGCATTTCATTGCTGTCATTAAAGGACCTGCTGAGATCATTTCAGTAATCGTCTTGTTAACTCAGGTGAGAATGTTGACGAGCACAAGGCTGGAGATCATTATGTCAGGCTGATTGGGTTAGAATGGCAGACTTGACATGTTAAAAGGAGGGTGATGCTTGAAATCATTGTTCTTTCATTGTTAACCATGGTGACCTGCAAAGAAACGCGTGCAGCCATCATTGCGTTGCATAAAAATGGCTTCACAGGCAAGGATATTGTGGCTACTAAGATTGCACCTAAATCAACAATTTATGGGATCATCAAGAACTTCAAGGAAAGAGGTTAAATTCTTGTTAAGAAGGCTTCAGGGTATGGCGTTATATTCCTGCCACAATTCTGAGCGCACGGTCCGACATTTTGAAAGCAGGCAAAGCACTCTATGCGCTTGCAGTGTCTCCACTTCGCGCTCAACAGCTCAATTCTCGCTCGACTCTGTCTGTACGCTCGCTCACCTTTGTCCAGTGTTACAAAACTGCCACAAAACCAGCCAATCACAGACTTCCACACACGGCTTCTGATTGGCCGTTTCTTCTCTATCAGCTGGCATTATCGACTGCATAACGGAAGAGTTGTAAATAAAGGTTTATAAGTAAAGAGACCGAGTTGTGCGATTTTAATTTTAAAACACACAATGGACAAATGAAACTGGTATATAGCAATACGCATTGAATAAAAAAGAAATACTATAATATTTGGTTTATAATATTTATGAATAAATACAACTTTATTGCCAATGCTTTCCTTATGTAATTTCCTTTCAGTTCTATATAATTATATATCGTAATATAATTTTAATTTCTTATAATTTTCTTTTGATTTTGTAAAGATGCTTTGAGACAATGGCCATTTTAAAAGCACCGTACAGATAGAGAAGGAGCAGCCAATCAGAAGCCGTGTGTGGAAGTCTGTGATTGGCTAGTTTTGTAGCAGTTTTGTAACACTGGACAAAGTTGAGCGCGCGCAGGCAGAGTCGAGTGCGCGCGGAGAACATGTTGAGCGAGCAAGGGAGACATTGCATGTGCATAAAGTGCTTTGCCTGCTCTCAAAATGTCGAACCGCGCACTCAGAATTGTGGCAGGAATATAACGCCATATCAGGGCATCCAAGAAAGTCCAGCAAGCACCAGGATCGTCTTATAAAGAGGATTCAGCTGCGGTATTGGAGTGCCACCAGTGCAGAGCTGCTCAGGAATGGCAGCAGGCAGGTGTGAGCGCATCTGCACGCACAGCAAAGCGAAGACTTTTGGAAGATGGCCTGGTGTCAAGAAGGGCAGCAAAGAAGACACTTCTCTCCAAAAAAAAACATCAGGGGCAGATTGATCTTCTGCAAAAAGTATGGCGAATGGACTGCTGTGGACTGGGGCAAAGTCATATTCACGGATGAAGCCTCTTTACAATTGTTTGGGGCATCTGGAAAAAGGCTTGTCCGGAGAAGAAAAGGAGAGTTGGCTCATTTGTTCCTTTTTAAATAGTCTGTTTAAGTTCTAGTTGGTTGTCTTGCATTTGTTGGAACCTTGACATGCTGTTTAGCTCATGGTTTTAGTGTAGTTGTTTTTCAGTTTTAGTTCAGTTCCCAGTTTGCTTAGATTTATATAGACTCTGGTTTGCTTTATTTTTATGATGTCTGTTTGTTTGTGTTTCATTTCTTCTTTATTAAAAAACATCATTAAAAACCATCCTCACCTTTGCATTTATGCCTTGCCTACATCACCGCCATAAGAAGAACCATGACAGAATGCAAGACCTACACATAGGCATAGCGGAGGGGCCTCTCCTGGATATTTTTCTGGGGGGGGGCTGTGATGATGACGCCGTGGGAAGCCGATGGAGTGGACAGTTGGCTTGCCATCAGGCAGAACTCCAAGGAGCGTGCAGGAGCGAGAGAAGAGGCTGGACAGGAGGACATCTCACGTTACCGTTTCAGTTGCAGCTCTCCTCAACTCTGGGTCAGCCAGCAACTTTCCCAGGGATTATGCCGACACCTCAAACTCAAGATCACTCCGACAGAGAAGGCCTACCATGTCCAATCCATAACCGGGAGACCTCTATCGAAAAAGGTCAGCAGACCTGTTTGCGGGTCCTGTCAAACTACAAATCGGCCTGTTCCTTCAGGAGGAGATTATGTTTTTGGTCTTAGAGGAATCTACTTCTGACGTCATCCTGGGACACATGTGCCTAATCCAACACAACCCTACCCTATCTTGGACCACTGGTGAGGAAAAAAATTGCTCTTCATCCTGTTTTCCCACACTACCGCTCAAACCTCAGTCTTTACCACACCAAGCTACTTCAATCGAAAGCCCAGTAGAAAAAGAAGCTGTGGAAATTCCTTCTCAGACATCATCTGCCCCAAAAGAGCACCCAATTACCACCACATCAACCATGGGACTGTACGATTGATCTACTCCCCGGTGAACCATTACCCCATGGACATATTTATCCACTACCCCTTCCTGAGACGAAAGCCATGGAGAAGTATATATCTGAGGTGATTTATCAGTAATACATCCGCCCATCAACATTACCGGCAGCCTCCAGCTTCTTCTTTGTGGCCAAAAAAGATGGTGGTTTATGACCCTGTATTGATTTCCGCGCTCTCAACCAAGCCACGGTAAAGCTCCAATATCCCGTCTTAGAATGTCTCTGCTGTGCGGTACTCTTCACCAAACTAGATCTAAGAAGCACTTACAACTTGATTAGAATAAGAAAAAGGGGTTGCACACCCATTTCTAGTCATGACAGATCACAAGAACCTGCAATATCTGAGGAATGCCAAAAGACTAAATCCACCACAAGCAAGGTCGGCCAGGTTCTTCACTCGGTTTGACTTCAAAATCTCCTACCTACCGAAAAATCAAAGCAGACTCTCTCTCACGTATGCATATTCCCAGTGAATCCATAGTGGAACCTGTGTCAATACTCCCCGAAAGGATTTTCGCCAACCTTATTCAAAGGGAACTCCCTTCCTATGTATCAGAACCGGCCCCCGTACCTCCACCAGGCTGTCCACCACTCCGCTGTTTCGTTCTAGAGACAGATCGGAACCCCCTCATTCACTCAGTACACTGTTCATTGGGTACTGGACACCCAGGGATTGACAGAACTCTTGCATTATTACAAGAACGTTTCTGGTGGACCAACATGGAGAAGGATGTGAGAAAGTACATCCAGGGATGCCAAGAATGTGCCAGGTCAAAAACTCTGACACTTACCGGCCAGAAAGATCACACCGCTACCCATTCCTCAATGACCCTGGTCACACTTTCTCACAGATCTACCAGAAGCTGAGGCTAATACCTGTGTACTGTTCATAGTGGACAGATTCTCTAAAAGATGCAGATTACTCCCTCTTAGAAACCTACCAACTGCAATGGAAATGGTTGAACTCCTCTTTAACTGGGTCTTCTGTTACTACGGAAGGACATAGTCTCAGATCGAGGACCCCAATTCATATCTGAGTTTGGAGAGCCTTTTTCGTCTCCTAGGTGTGACTATGAGTCTGTCCTCAGGGACAAACTAATAGGCAAACTAATGGGCAGATGGAGAAAAAAATTCAAGACATCAGCCGGTTCCTCTGTACCTTCTGCCATGGCCACCAGAACTCCCTGTGTCAATCAACCACTGGTCTCACCCCCTTCCAGTGTATCCTTTGTTACCAACCACCGTTATTTCCCTGGGACAGGGAACCGTCAGACCTCCCGGCAGTCAATTACTGGTTCCGGGAGACTGAGAGAGTTTGGGAAGAAGCACATCACCATCTGCAGAGAGCCATACGTAGGTACAAGACCAATCCCGACCAACACAAATCCACCACACCAACCTACCAACCTACAGATAAGTCATGGCTCTCGACCTGAGACATGCGCCTATGACAGCAGTATGACAACTCAACCCAGTAACGTACAGACTACAACTGCCCTCACAGTACTGTATTCATCCTACCGTTCACATTTCTCTGATAAAACCATATGAAAGTCCTATCTTCTCTCCCACAGTCTGGTCCAGAAGAGGGACCGCCTCCTACTCTGATCATCGTGGACGAAGGCACCATCTACCAAATCTGGGAGATCCTGAATTCCTGAAGAGATACATTCTCGAGGAAAGATCCTGGGTGACTCGGGATGACATTCTTTGACCCCCTACTATTGGAGGAGTTTCACAGCGCTCATCCCAAATGTCTGGCACCCAGAGCTAGAGGATGGGGTAGACCTCCACGACGTCAGAGAGGACTCAGAGAGACTCAGAACTCAACCAAACACCATCTTCAGAGTATTAATTACCATTACCTGTCGCCAATCAGTGCATGCACATAAAAACCACAAACCATGCCTCAGGCAGCGTCCAGGCTTGTATCTTTGAAAGTGGACTGAACCTCCTAGGTACAAAGTAAAAAGAAAGATTGTAACTAACTACTTATCTGTACTCTTTCTTTCAGAATTAATCTAGTGTCTATATCCGAGCGATAATTCCAGTGCTGCTGTGGCGTGTGGTTACACCCATCTTCCGTATTTGTCTGATCAGACTTCCCAGTGCTCCTTATTCCCGCAGAAGGACAAAGTCAATCCGAATGCAAAACCTGGTTCTCTCTATCGGTCTACAGTCGTTTGATATGCTTCACGTAACTATCACTGAACAGCTCCTCACACTCTTTCATGATTTACAATCCTGCGCAATGAACTCATTCACCTTCAAACTTATCATCTAGTGGAGTCAGTCTTTGTTACAATGGCGTAGAAACTGACTGAGAGAAAATTAAGGCTATTAAAAACTGGCCAAGGCCACAGACTCTTAAGGAGCTGAAATCTGAACAACCTTACACCCAGTGTTGGGGGACATTACTTTCTAAAGTAACTAATTACATTACAAAATTACTGTCTTCAAAAAGTAAGCAGTTACATTGCTGCGTTACTTTCTGTTAAAAGTAACTAGTTTGAGTATTTTCCATTGCAGAAAATTAAAACTCCTTTGTGCTTCCTCGTACATGTTGTTTTAGTCAAGACCTTTATAATTATTCTACCATACTCACTGGCCCATAATCTGATAACTACTAAGACCCCTAGTTCACCTACGCAATTTCGGTTCATCAGGATTCACCACGAGTTTTGGCACTGTGATTAGGTTTCCATCTTTCCATCGGCCCTCGTATAGTCAAACCGCATAAGTGGGATAGGGGTATAATAGCAGGAATAACAGAGTTACCGGGTTATCGGGTTATTGGGGGTGGGGCTTGTAGGACGACTTCCTCTCACACACACACTAATGGATTGGGAATGACTGCTGTCTAGCTAATGGATTACATAAATCGTCTAAATAACGGATTACATTTTTGAAAAAGTAATTGAGTACTTGAATGGGGGACCAAGATCAAGAGCAAGATGGCCAGTTGAGGATCCTCGCTTATGCTAGTAAACGGGTTGAAGCCAGATACCCTGCTCATAAACTTGAGTTTCTGGCACTAAAGTGAGTGGTTATCTCAAAGTTTAGCGACTATTTGCATGGAGCTGAATTTGCAGTGGCAGCACGGTGGTGTTGTGGTTAGGACTGTCACCTTGCACCTCCAGGGTCCGGGTTCAATTCCCGGCCAGACTCGATTCCTATCTTTGTGTGCATGGAGTTTGCATGTTTTGCCTGTGCTTGGTGGGTTTCCTCCGGTTCTTCCCACAATCCAAAGACATGCAGATTAGGCTAATTGGCATTCCCAAATTACCCATAGTGTGTGTAAGTGTGTGAGCGAGTGTATGTGTGTGTGCCCTGCGATGTTTGGCACCTTGTCCAAAGTGTACCCTGGCTTGTGCCCTAAGCCTCCTGGCATAGGCTCCCCCTGTGACCCTGAATACAGTATAAGGCAGTATAGAAGATGAGTGAGTGAGTGAATGAATTTACAGTTGTAACTGACAGTAACCCCTTAACTTATATTATGACTTCTGCGAAACTGGCCTCAGGCTATCTGGGTCTCAAGGATCTCAGAGATATGGTGCTCACCAGCTTACATGACAATATGGGTCATCTCGGGCTGAGCCGAACTCTTGATCTCCCCTGCTCAAGGTTTTATTGGCCTAAATTGGCTGATGCTGTGGAGAGGAAATTTAAACCCTGTGAATGTTATATTCAAAGGAAAGCTCTTCCACAAAAAGCAGCTCCCTTAATGAACATACAGACCAGTCGGCCCTTGGAATTGGTGTGTATGGATTTCTTAACAGTAGAACCAGACAATGGAGTGACAGTAGAGTGGTTTAACAGAACCTTGCTGCAAATGTTAGAAAGAATTTGTTAAGCCACTTGTGCATGCATAGTACTGTACAAAAACTATGCTACTGGGTACTCACCTTATGAAATGATGTTTGGGCAACAGCCTCATTTACCCGTAGATCTTGCTTTTGGACTTCCAGTCAATAATTTTTCTCTGTCTCACCTGCAGTATGTAAAAAACTCTAAAGGACAGACTATAAGAGAGTTACCAGCTAGCAACTCGTAACTCTTTGAAAGTGGCAGGAAGAAATAAGAGAAAAAAGTCCTCGTAAGAAATGTTTGGCTAAGAGGGACACATAAAATAGCTGACAGATGGGAGCCTGACATCTATATTGAGCTGAAGAGAAGCAGTGGTATCCCTGTGTAAACAGTTCACCCAGAAGAAAAGGAAAGTCCAGTGCGTACTTAGCATTCCAATTTACTTCTGCCTTGCTAAGTAGAACCTACTCAGCTGAAACAACACCATAGGCCTAGAACAAGAGCTCAGTACAGAGCCCGGGATGCTGTTGAATTGGTGTGGAGCATAGTCATCTATTGTGCTTGATCAATCAGGAGATGATTCACTTGATAAACAAAACTCAATCAGTAATGAAGTCGAGAGACACTCACCTCTGATGTACCATTCAGAACCGGATGTTTCCGGAGCAGAATTTAAAAGGAATATAGAAGAGGGATTAGGAAAAGGAACCTCAGAGAAAGAAAGTAGTGAACCAAGTGAGCTACTAGAAGAGTCATATTGTGGGAGATTTTTCTCCTACACTAGTTACAGTTGCCTTAATTACAAATGTTACACAAAAACTTTAACTTTAAAAAGAACCAAAGAAAAGACTCTGGACTCCTTGAACATCTGGATGAAGTAAGGCAGGATTTATTGCAGCAATAAAACCAAGTGAGCCAGCTTAGCAATGCTTAGGTTGTAGTCCCAAGCATGTCCAAAATCTGACTGAAGTGCCTGTGACATGGGCACTTCTTTTATACAGTTTTCAAGGGGAGGAGCGCTCACCTAGCCCCCTCCTCTGTACAATTTTTTTTCTTATTTCTTTCAAATTATTAACCCATTGTAATCCAACTTTTTCCAAGTATTGTCACCCATTGTAATTACATTTTCTCTTATCTTGTTTGCTTACGTCATACCTCATCATCTGACTCCATATCTTTTCCCCATTATAGTCTATTTTTCTTTCAAATAATTTTCCATTATCTTTACACTAAGTTTGTTTATTATTAAAAAATATAGGGGCGGCGTTTATTTTACTATATATTCTTAGTTCTTCCGGGTTACTCTACAGTTCTCGACAGACAGGCCATGGGTAAGCATCTCTCTCGCACTTATTTTAATTATTTGTCTTATTTTCCTAATTTGTTGTATTTATGTATTTTATTTTATTGTTATAGCTAAGCGCAACTGCCCAAGCACTGAATACATCCCTTTGGACGATTCGGACAGCCAGGACAGTCCAGAGTACAACTCCTTTGAGGATTACACTCCTACTGAACCTGTTGATGACCAAGCCTCAGTGAGTTTTTGCCAAAATGAGTCTGATGGATCATTGACACAATTTCTTCATAAGAGCGGTCTTACTTATGCCAGGAAAGATGACTCCAGGCCTGGTCCTTCTAAGAGATCACGTCCGGAGGCACATAGCTCTCCTTTACTTTCCTTCAGGCCCGTGCGACCAGAGTCTAGTACTCCAGCCCAGTCTCTCTTAAGGCCTGTTGGTCTAAGAAGTGTCAGTACTCAGACTGATTTTAAAATGTCTGTTGGTACCCAAACTGACTTTCCTGAAGCGCCTACACCACTTTTGAATCGTGGTATTTCTGTTTTTATTCCTCACACTGATCTTCCCATCAATGTGGTTCTGGGTCAGAGAAGGCTTGATATTTAATTTCTTATGCCTTTTGTTATTTGATGCGTAGGCCAGGCCCCCTATTTTACTTTACTTTTATATGTTGGGCCTTATACTTTGTATTTATTTTATTCACTATGTAGGTGCACATGCCTTTTTATTTTGTGCCTACTCCTATTAAACTTATTATTCATTAAGCTGAGTGTGTGTCTTTTGGTTATTTGTCTGTGTCCCTTTAAATTTTACATCACAGTTAAGATCACCCCATGTCTGAGGAGATTACCTCATGTCTGGGGCTATTGGCATTACATAATGTCTAGGGCTAACATCAGCTGACATTACATCATGTCTAGGGACATCAGGTACTTTTGGATGCTCAGGGTACAAAGAGTACATCATCCCTAGGGTCTGTTTGGTACACACTGTCCCCTAAGCATCTCACATCCAAGATGGCTACCTGTCTAGAGTTCGTTTGAGTTCATGCTGCATGTTCTTGCTACTGTGACATTACACTGTCCTTAGCTCACCTCTGTCTCCTTACCTTACCTCTATGTTCTTTTACTAAGATTAATAGTTTCTATCATATTGTTGCATGCACAAGTATATTTAATTAAAATATGCTCACAATATGAAGTGGTGAATGAACTAGGACCAGATATACATGGAGAGAATATCACTTCTAAAACTGAATCACCCACTGTCAGATATCTTCCAGATGCTTCAACTGTGTCAGAGGATGCTGGAAATATGGGTCTAAGACGTTCAAAAAGGCAGAGTAGACCACCAGACAAGCTGTAGTATGCACAACTGGGAAACCCCTTGGTCTCACTTATTCACTCCCTATTGAGCGCTGAACTTTCGGAATCGCCAGAGGAGTCTGACTACATTACATGTCATCACAATGCTACACCCAGTGCAATTTCACCTATGTGCCTCAATTACTCAAGCACAGGGACACTTTTTAATTCAGGAAGGGTAAGTCTAACCAGGTTATCGGAAGTAATGAAGAAAAAAAAAACTATTGACAAGATGATGTGAGAACCACTGAAAATTCTTCAGAAGAAATTCATTTATAAAATGAACAATAATTATATACAGTATATATACAATGTGTATATAAAATTGGTAAGTTAAATTGCCTCATTAATATTTACAAATTGTAAATTGTAATTGTGTGTAAGAAGAGATGAGGATTTAGACAAAGAAACAGTGTATTACTGTATTGATAAAATTGCAGCTAACTGTAATTATAGTGGTCAAATGATTACAGACATGGTATATATAGAGTAGATACTCTATATATACATATTTGAGAAATGCATGTACATATCTAAGTTCTGTTTGAAAAGCATGATGTACAATGAAGCTATTTATTATATTTTTGTGATCTTCTGTGTTCAAGGTCAGGTTTTTTCCTTTGTTTGAAAAGCTCAATTCGAAGTTGATTGGCATCCTTCTTGTGAAGTGACGAAATATTCTGTTGCCTGCATTCTGGATCTGTCCCGGCTTTGTGGCAGGTTTGGACTGGTGAGCCTCCCTTGAGTCTTTCTTGGATAGTTCTTTTTTTCTCCTGAAAGACTAGTCTTTCTGAACTCTGCAAACTGTAGGGAATTGAACAACTCTTCTCATCTTCTATCGGAGTGACAATTTTTTTTTTCTTCTTCATCGACAGCTCAGACATATTAAAATCTCATATCTATGTTTTAATTTTATCTGAAGACTGTTCTCATGAGAGATTAAGACAGTTGAATTGAGAAGTGTTTTTTTTCTTTTGTTTGTTAAAACTGAAATTTTGTATTTAAATGCTACTTGTTTTAAAGAAAAGTAAGGGTAACCAAAGGATGATAAGAATGTTTGATATTATTTGATTTAAATGTGGAAGGAAAAAAAGTATACTAACTTACCTTGTTGAGAAACCAGTCAGAAAAAGAGTTCGTGAAATCTGTAAAAACAAACATGTTACAGCAAAATTGAGATTTGGTACATCAGATTGTGAATTTATTTTCTTTTGTTGTTTTGTTCCCTTATATTAAGAAATCCCAACTCATCTGAGTTTGTTAAAATTATATGTTGTGTGGTCAGACAAACGACTCGTGAGTCATTTCACGGTTGTTGTTGCATCTCTCTCTCTCTGCAGCGAATCTATCGTTTTGAGACGCTGGTCCACAAATTGGTATTACACCATTATACTATTTATATTATACTAATATACTAAGTTATTAGCCGAGAACAAACGCTACATACAGCTACATACACTAGCCTCAGCTAACTGGTAGAGGAGAAGGCATTACAATTTACAATGATATTCTGGCTGTCGTACAAAAATACACACACAAAATGAATGCATTTGAAGTTCTCTACGTAACAAGTGTATCTACAAATATTAAGTGTGCTTTGATCCCGCTAATTTGTCACGGGCGGGGTGACTTAACTGGAGTGAACCCAAAAGCAGACGAATAATGCTTGAATTATGTTGACACCTTTTACTGGAAATATGGAGGCTTGAATGTGTAGGCACAGTGGGAGCAGAGGAGAGAAGCAGCGTGTGTGTGCTTGGTGACTGAGAGAGTGGGGAAACCTTTAGTGACGATGGAGGAGGCGGGGCTATGACGCGCGGGAATCTCCACTAACCCGGAAGTCAATTGCGAGTACACCACTCGGCTCTTTGCTAGCGAATTCTCGCTGCTAACCAGCGTAGCTCGCGGTGATTGGAAGATTGAGTAGTGACCGATCTTCTCGGAGAAAACGGAGGTCGGCGCGCGGCGCAAACTCTCTCCCTGATGTCCGCGAACACGGAAGTGCTCGAACGCGGAAATGCGCGTGCCGTAGAAGCAGCAACGGGCTAGAAGAATCGTCTTTTCCAGGCGGGGGTCAGAATCCGGTGATCCAGCAGCGAGGGCGAATGAATCCAAATCGTGAGTACAAATCCTAATCCTGAGAGCAAGCGTCATCCACGTTAATCAGTCCGATAATGATAGAAGTACCAGAGGGCGAAGGCGAGAGAGAAATCCGGGAAACAGGCAGGGTCGAAAACACAGACTAGGATACACTATGACTATTTTACACGGAGAGAACGCAAGGCACACGAGTGAGATACTGCGGCACTGAGTGGATCTCCTAGTGTGCTTATAAGCTGGAGGGATAATTGGCTGATCAGGTTCAGGTGTGCCAGAATGACAGGTGTGTGCGTGGGGAGAAAGATCAGGAGTGGAGCCTCAGTGTCTGGAAGTGCTCGGTTGATCAGGCTGACTCGTGACAGTACCCCCCCTCCTACGAACGCCACCTGGCGTTCTAGCTGGTGCATTAGGATGTTGTTGGTGGAAATCATCCAAAAGAGATGGATCCAAAATGAACCTGGAAGGAATCCAGCTTCTCTCCTCAGGACCATAGCCCTCCCAATCTACTAAGTACTGGAGGCCTCTGCCTCGCCGTCGAGCCTTCAAGAGCTTGCGTACGGTAAATGCCTCACCACCATCAATAATTTGGGGAGGAGGAGCTGGGAGGGTGGGTGGATTCAGTGGGCAGGAGACCAGAGGCTTGATCTGGGAGACGTGAAAAGAGGGGTTTACTCGGCGCATGGTGGATGGAAGACGAAGTCTGACAGTGCAGGGGTTGAGGACCTTGACGATCATGAATGGGCCGAGGAACCTGGGGGATAGTTTCCGCGAGATGGTCTTGAGGGGAATATTACGGGCAGATAGCATGACCCTCTGGCCCACTCTGTACGATGGTGCCCTGGAACGTCGTCTATCCGCTTGCTGCTTGAAGGTTGAGACAGTCTGGCGGATCCTCAACCTTGCCGCTCGCCATGTTCTTCGGCATCGACGGATAAAGTCTTGAGCAGAAGGGACTGAGACCTCCTCCTCCTGCGAGGGGAACAGGGGAGGCTGGTACCCGAGGCAACATTGAAATGGAGAGAGTCCAGTGGCTGACGTGGGCAAAGAGTTGTGTGCATATTCGATCCAAGGGAGCATCTGGCTCCAGGAACGCGGTTCCCTTGAAGTCATGCATCGAATGGCTGTCTCCAAGTCCTGATTAGCCCGCTCTGTCTGGCCATTAGTTAGGGGGTGATACCCTGACGATAGGCTGGGCGTCGCCCCAATTAGTTTACAGAAGGCGGTCCAGAACTGGGCAGCAAACTGAGGCCCGCGGTCCGAAACTATGTCTGTCGGAAGACCATGAAGACGAAAAACATGAGTGACCAACAGTTCTGCTGTTCCCTTAGCAGTGGGGAGATTGGACAGTGGGACAAAGTGAACCGCCTTGGAAAAGCAGTCTACTATCGTGAGGACACAGGTGTGACCTTCGGAATCGGGGAGTCCGGTTACAAAATCCAGGGCTATGTGGGACCATGGTCTGTGGGGGATCGGAAGCGGTCTGAGATGGCCAGCCAGGGGGTTTGTTGCTGGTCTTATTTCTAGCACACACATCGCAACCGCTCACAAATCGACGGGCGTCGTTCCTCATGGTGGGCCACCAAAAGCGTTGCCGGACAAGGGCTAAAGTGCGTGCTGCTCCAGGGTGGCAGGCCAGCCGTGAACCATGCCCCCATTCCAGGACACAGGATCGCTCTGCCTCTGGGACAAAGAGCTTACCCGTAGGGGTCTCTGGAGGCCCGGGCTCCTGGTTGAGTGCCGTTCTGATTCGCGACTCACAACAAGGCATCGAGCGGGCAGGATGGTGGCCTCGAGTGCTTGGTCTGGTGACGGGCAGAACTGGCGAGACAGGGCATCAGGTTTGGTGTTCTTAGAGCCCGGGCGATAGGCCAGGGAGAAATTAAATCGAGAAAAGAATAGGGACCACCTCGCCTGTCTGGAGTTGAGGCGTTTGGCTGTCCTGAGGTACTCCAGATTCTTGTGGTCCGTCCAAACGAGGAATGGGACCTCTGTCCCCTCCAACCAGTGCCTCCACTCCTCCAGCGCAAACTTTACGGCCAATAACTCCCGATCTCCAATGTTGTAGTTCTTCTCGGCGGGCGAGAGTCGGTGAGAAAGAAAACAACACGGGTGCAGTTTATTGTCTTTGGGTGACCTCTGTGACAACACTGCTCCTAATCCTGAGTCTGAGGCGTCCACCTCCACCACAAACTGGAGTGACGGGTCAGGCTGTTGGAGAATCGGGGCCGAAGTGAATCGCTTCTTGAGCTCAGTAAATGCCCTGGCAGTTTGCTCAGTCCAGAGAAACGGAGTCTTCACTGAAGTCATGGAAGTGAGTGGTGCAGCGACCGAGCTATAGTCCCGGATGAACCGCCTGTAGAAATTGGCGAAGCCCAGGAAACGCTGGAGGTCCTTACGGGTGGTTGGAACTGGCCAGTCAGTCACCGCGCGAAGCTTGGCAGGATCCATCTGGATCTTAGACGGGGCGATGATGAAACCGAGGAAGGAAATCGTGCTACAGTGAAACTCACATTTCTCGGCCTTAACGAAGAGCTGGTTCTCAAGAAGCCGTTGAAGTACCTGGCGAACATGTACTGTATGTTCTTCTAAGGAGCGGGAGAAGATGAGGATATCATCAAGGTAGACGAAGACACAAGAATTGATGAAGTCCCTGAGAACGTCATTGACCAGGGCTTGAAAAACCCCTGGAGCGTTGGCTAGTCCAAAAGGCATGACCAGGTATTCATAGTGGCCCGACGGGGTGTTGAAGGCAGTCTTCCACTCATCTCCCTCCCTGATCCTTACAAGGTGATAGGCACTGCGGAGGTCCAACTTGGTAAAAATTTGGGCTCCCTGCAGGAGATCAAAGGCGGTGGACATCAAGGGTAGGGGATAGCGGTTCTTGACTGTGATATCGTTGAGCCCTCTGTAATCTATACAAGGACGTAAGGAACCGTCTTTTTTAGCCACGAAAAAGAAGCCGGCCCCGGCGGGTGACGATGAAGGTCTGATGATACCGGCGGCTAATGACTCAGAAATGTACTTGTCCATGGCCTCTCTTTCTTGTTTGGAGAGTGAGTAGAGACGCCCCCGCTGGGGAACCATGCCTGGGAGGAGGTCGATAGCACAGTCGTAGGGTCGATGTGGTGGAAGAGAAGTCGCCCGGGACTTGCTAAAGACTGTCTTGAGATCAGCGTAGTCATGTGGGACGGAGGAAAGGTCCGGAAATTCCTCAGAGGAAGTAGGTACTGGAGAGGGGCAGAACGCAGACTTGAGGCACGAGGCTAGGCAGAGAGGACTCCATCCGAGGACGGCGTTGTTCTGCCAGTCAATCTGTGGATTGTGGCGGATGAGCCAGGGACGTCCAAGAACTAGCTGGGCTTGAGCCTTTGGCATGACGAGAAGTGATATCTCCTCCGCATGATTTCCGGATGTCCTCAGGGTGACTGGAGTAGTTCGCCGGGTAATCGGGGGAAGGAGCGTTCCATCCAGAGCTCGAACTGATAATGGCGAACCCAAAGAAATGGTTGGCACGTGCAGTTCCTCGACCTTTGAAGCACTAATTAAATTCTGGTCAGAGCCGGAATCAACGAGGGCATGGAGAACGCAGGACTGATTATCCCAGAGGAGCATGATGGGGAGGAGTGAACGGCCCCTAGGCGACTGAGTTTGGTACGCCCCCTCCAGTGTGCCTAGGTTCACTGGGGGGGGCCTTGCTTTTAATGGGCACTGGAGGCGTAGATGTCCGAGCTGCCCACAGTAGAGACACGCCCCTGTTTGGACCCGACGTTGTCGCTCCTCCAGTGAGATCTGGGTTCGCCCGACCTGCATGGGTTCAACCGGATTGCCAACGGGAGTGGTTGGAGCGGGAGAAGTGCTGGTCCTGGGTTGGTGTTGGGTGCGGCGTCTCTGTCGGAGGCGGGCATCCACCCGCCCTGCTAGGTCCATCAATCCATTCAAGTCTTCAGGGAGTTGCTGAGAGACTAGCTGGTCCTTGACAGACTCCGAAAGCCCATTTAAGAAGGTGTCATACAGGGCCTGGGTGTCCCATTGAGTAGCCGCTGCCAAGGTTCGGAACTCGATGGCGTAGTCATAAGCGGCTCTAGAGCCCTGATGAAGCTCCAGCAGGTGCCTTGCAGCCTCCCGACCTGCATGAGAACGATCAAAGACCCTCTTCATCTCTTCAGTGAAAGCACAAAAGGTGGTGCAGCAAGGGTCGTTAGCATCCCAGACGGCGGTTCCCCACTCACGGGCTCTATCAGTGAGGAGGGTGATGATATAAGCCACCTTGGAACGCTCAGTGGGGAAGGTCGAGGGTTGGAGCTCCAGTGACAGGGAGCACTGAGACAAGAACGAACGACATGTTCCAGGATCGCCATTGTATGGCTGAGGATTGGGTAGACGAGGTTTGTGTCGAGCTGGGGTCATCGAAGTTACTGGGAAGGCAGTGCATGCTTGTTGAAATTGAGTTGAGAGCTGAGACAAAGCCTGGGAGATCTGCTGGAGAGTTTGCTGTTGAGAGTTAATTAAAGCTCCTTGCTGAGCGACAGTCTGACGCAATCGGGCGTCCGAACGGGCACTAGACCTGAGCTGAAGCCGGGTCTGAAGGCTAGGTCTGGGGCGAGAAGCGTCCGCTGGGTCCGTCATGGCCGCAGTATACTGTCAAGGGCGGGGTGACTTAACTGGAGTGAACCCAAAAGCAGACGAATAATGCTTGAATTATGTTGACACCTTTTACTGGAAATATGGAGGCTTGAATGTGTAGGCACAGTGGGAGCAGAGGAGAGAAGCAGCGTGTGTGTGCTTGGTGACTGAGAGAGTGGGGAAACCTTTAGTGACGATGGAGGAGGCGGGGCTATGACGCGCGGGAATCTCCACTAACCCGGAAGTCAATTGCGAGTACACCACTCGGCTCTTTGCTAGCGAATTCTCGCTGCTAACCAGCGTAGCTCGCGGTGATTGGAAGATTGAGTAGTGACCGATCTTCTCGGAGAAAACGGAGGTCGGCGCGCGGCGCAAACTCTCTCCCTGATGTCCGCGAACACGGAAGTGCTCGAACGCGGAAATGCGCGTGCCGTAGAAGCAGCAACGGGCTAGAAGAATCGTCTTTTCCAGGCGGGGGTCAGAATCCGGTGATCCAGCAGCGAGGGCGAATGAATCCAAATCGTGAGTACAAATCCTAATCCTGAGAGCAAGCGTCATCCACGTTAATCAGTCCGATAATGATAGAAGTACCAGAGGGCGAAGGCGAGAGAGAAATCCGGGAAACAGGCAGGGTCGAAAACACAGACTAGGATACACTATGACTATTTTACACGGAGAGAACGCAAGGCACACGAGTGAGATACTGCGGCACTGAGTGGATCTCCTAGTGTGCTTATAAGCTGGAGGGATAATTGGCTGATCAGGTTCAGGTGTGCCAGAATGACAGGTGTGTGCGTGGGGAGAAAGATCAGGAGTGGAGCCTCAGTGTCTGGAAGTGCTCGGTTGATCAGGCTGACTCGTGACACTAATTATCATTTACAGACCCCCATGGCCATACTCTGAATTTCTTTGTGAATTTGCAGATTTCAGACCTAGTCATTTCTGTAGACAAAGCGCTAATTGCTAAAGATTTTAATATCCATTTTGAGTATCCAGAAGACTCTCTGAGAACAGCATTTATGTCCATACTGGACACGATAGGAGTCACTATCTTAGTGACTATCTTATTAGTGCATCATAGTAATAATGTACACACAATGCCGCGCTATCGTATTAACCATACATTCACATCAACTACCACACAAAGCTTTATCAACAATCACCAAGAGTTATCGACTGGTTGGATCACAGTAGGACCTCACAGAACTCGATCAGGTGACTGAATATTTACAGTCGACATTCTGTTATACCTTTGCTAATGTTGCTCCAGTTAAAAGAAAAATTATTAGTATAATGATCACACGCTCAGACCGCTTGAAAATTAGACAGTAAATGGCACACTAAATTGTTAGTACTTTAAATGGCATGAAAGGAGAGCATCCTAAACTATAGAAAAGCTCTTAGTGTAGATCGATCAACATATCTCTCCACTCATATAGAAAAGAACAAAAAGTAATCCTAGATTTTTATTTAATACCGTAGCCAAAATTAACTAATTAAATTAAAATTTCATTATTTGATAAGACCACTGCAGAAATCTCCAGAACAAATTCGTGCAGTAGTGAGGACTTTCATGAACTTTTTCAATAGCAAAATTGTAAATATTAGACATAAAATTGAAACCAGACAATTTATATGATGCAGATGTTTAACTTACCATGTCAGATCAGAATCTAGAACACTCATCTCTTTGGCAAATTCATGAACCTGTGTATTAGATCCTATACCGACACATTTTCTCAAACAGATAGTGCCAGAAATAACAGAACCCCTGTTGAAAATAATTAATTCTTCACTCAGCAGTGGGTATGTTCCAAAATCTTTTAAATTAGCAGTTATTAAACCGATAATTAAGAAATCTTACCTCGACCCCTGTCAGCTGGCCAATTACAGGCTAATATCAAACTTCCCCTTTATCTTTTGTGACAGGGGACCGTACACCTGCTCCGCTCTCTATTTAACTCCACGCACCCACCAGCAACTCAGCACTAAGGCCAGCGGAAAATGGCTTTACACTCTAAGATTCTGGAAAATATAGAAATAGCTTACACAAACTGTATCAGTCAGGATTTAGGACTCATCACAGCACAGAGACAGCACTCGTTAAAGTAGTAAATTACCTCTTATTGGCTTCTGATCAGGGTTGCATCACTATGCTTGTGTTACTCGACCTCAGTGCAGTTTTTGACACCATTGATCATAGTGTTCTCCTTCACAGATTAGAAAATGTAGTAGGAATTAAGGGAACAGTCCTCTCCGATCTCAGATCCTATTTGACTGATCGTTATCAGTATATAGATTTAAATGATGATTATTCTGCATGTTCTCTAGTGGAGTTTGCTGTTCCACAGGGTTCAGTTTTAGGCCCACTGCTTTTTTCCCTTTAAATGCTTCCCCTTCTGAATCCTGATAAGACAGAAGTTCTAGTCATAGGACTGCATGCAGCTAGAAGCAAGATTTTAGATCACACTGTAACTTTTGATGGCCTTTCTGTTCTATCTAGTGCAACAGTAAAATACCTTGGTGTGATTATACTATAGCTTCTAGTCTTTCATTGAAGCTCTTCAGTTAGTTCAGAATGCAGCAGCGAGAGTCCTCACTAGAATCAGAAAATACGAGCACATCACCCCTATCTTATCTGCACTTCATTGGCTCCCTGTGAAATTACGCATTGATTTTAAAATAATACTTTTGAAATATAAAGCATTAAATTATCTCGCGCTGCAGTATCTAAGTAAACTGCTAGTGTCTTATGATCCGCCACACCTTTGATCAAAGGATGCAGGCTGCTTGTCAGTACAGCAGGGGGCAGAGCTTTTTCTTACAATGCCCCAAAGAATAGCCTTCCAAATAGTGTTCAGACACAGTCTAAGTGTTTACGTCTAGGCTAATACTGATACTGATGTTTAGATGCTCTAAACACTCTCATTGATCACACAGGTTAGTTGACAGTGAGGTGCACTCTACACTAAATACACATTCACCTTACATATTATGTGACTGTGACCCAACCTAACTGTTATCTCTCCTCTTCTGCTCTACCCTCTTCTCTTCTGTCTCTTTCCTCTTCCTGCATTTCTGTCGAGCTAGACATGTCATTCTTGAGCTGCTGGAGATCCAGACCCCCTCTGCCCTCTGTACAATAACATTTAATAAAGTAATATTTAATTTTTTTTTAAATTCACATTAAAATTTAGCTTGCAACTTATTATTTCAAACCTTTCAACAGTCATAAATGTTAATATATTATGTCAAATGTAAAAAAAAAAAAAATAATAATTTAAATGTTTCCAAAACAGCATTTACATATGTTTTGGCCATGCACCTTTCCCACATTTCTGAGAGAATATTATTTACTGTAGTAGTTTACTGCACAGCTTCACACCCTGCATGAGAGTTTTTTATAAGCACTCTAATAGTTGACAGCGCATAGTGATAAAGTTTTCCAAATCAACACTAAACCAGAAGATTTAAAAGCTAGTTTTGAATTTCTTAATCCCGAACAGCAGGAGTCATACCAAACAAAGAAGTACTGCCCAACAATCTTTCAACAATTTTCTATAATCTTAAAATCATGGTGGTTCAATATAAAATTCAATAATGTGGGGAAGTGTTTTAGTCAAATACTGTACATGTGAACTTGCAACAGTTGTTTGCTTCTGCAAGGATGAGATAAACAGTGTACAAATAACCTACTGTATATATGCCCAAATGTCTTTTTTAAACATTCCACTCAGAAGGTCGTAAATCTTTAATAATAATTTAATAATTACAATTATTAAAGTACTTAATGGTTTCTATGGTTTGTATCTAGACATTCCACTAATTGCTTAAACATGCTCCAGTTATTCCAGAATGCATCAGCCGAAGATATAAGCACATCACCCTTATCTTATACATTTTGCATTAGCTTACTGCTTGCATTTTATGATCCACCATGTCTACTTTGATCAAAAGGGGAAGGCTCAGGGTGTTTTTCCTTGACACTATCACTTCTGGCTTGATTGTCCATTGTTAAAAGCACTATACGTGTAACTTCTTATTCATTTAAATGATGGCCACACAGCTGTTTAGTTCCAATCATGCAAGTGCTTCTCACATTGTTTATGTGGCAATTCTTTGATGTTCACCCACCAACAATTTAAGTGATCTCTGTTTATTTTGTTTAGACCATGTTTATGGTTCCACACTACCCATATAGATTTTAATCATGCATTCTTAGCCCAATTCTGATAATTATTGCTCCGTAATCACCTTGGTTGTTTTTTGCTTGATGTAGGTCAATATTTTGATCATTCTGAAATGGTGACTGTTTCGTGGCCAGACAGTATATGCATCTAAATGTGATAAACAGCTAAAAAAAAGTAGTACCTTTGTTAGCACACCACCGAATTTGTAGGTGAGCAGAAATATAGGATTTATTAGTCTTAGAGTAATCTAAGGAAAATAACACTAAATAGTTATATTAGTATATCGCATGCTGTCATCACCAAATTGTTGTATTAGTCTTTTGTGATGGTTTTCTTGACTTTATGCACAGCTTTGCTCAGTTGGTGTTTGTTCCATGTAAGCCCAAGCCAAGACACTACCATCACTGTGGTTGCCCCATGATATTTTTGCATAATATTGCAATAACAAAAAATTCATCCCATAGATATATATTTATATATATAATTCATCCCAATATATAATGAATAATATATAATTCCCAATATATAATGAATAATATATAATTCATCCCATAGATATATAATTATATATTTGATACATAGACCATGTGTCATAATGCTGCAAAAGGAGGCGGACACAGATGCAGGGTGCTTTTAACAATTGTTTTATTGTTTCTTTCTTAAGTTCAGCAAAAGAAGTGTTCACAATTTATAACACTAGGAGTGACTCCCCAGGCTGGGTCTGCAGGAGGGCATAAAAAAAAAACACAAAGTACATCAGTAAATCAAACAATAACAGAACTCAAGAAGGCTGAGAAATTCTCAACCTTGAAGGTCGTCTTTCCAAGTAACAAGTAGCTTAAGCCTGCAGACCCTGCTCAGTCCTGGGGGAAAAGGCACAAACACATTGCAGTCACAAGCATAAAAATAAGGTGCATAACAGTGAACGGCTTAGGGGCTATGGGTTCGGCCGGAATAAATAGGGAGACACAGGTGAACTTAATTTAGTGCTAAAATGAAAACAAGTACACGTAGACACACTAGGGGGAGGCAAAGTCGCGGCTCAGTAATCCGGCGAACTACTGTAGATCTTATTCCCCGGGGCTGCGGTGGCACATGTGTGACAGCATGACTCTGCAATATTTAAAAGTGAAGTCTTACTTTTCTTATTCCTATACACACCCATTATGTATTTGAATAGATTATTTGATTATTCCTTGATGAAATGTAAAGCAAAAGGATAAGTGTTTGCATAAGCCATTAAGCCTATAAAAATCTAAGCCAGCTCACTTTGTCAGACACAAACCTAGGTTACTGTACACATATAGTTTTGCTATTTTAGTTTTAGTTTTTAGTTCTCATTTAATTACTTGTCATGAACTGCTGGTAATGGCTCGTGGTGATAGCCGTGGGCTGAAGAAAGGCGGGCATAGACGCAGAGGAGTGGTGTGAAACAAACCAAAACAAAATTCAAACAAAGGATGTTGGCTTACGGATTGGAGCACGACACACAACATTAACCAAATGACATAGACAGACTAATATTTAACACAGACAGGAGGACTGACTGAACATGGAGACCTAGCCTACTAGCTGTTACACACACTAGCTGCTAAGATGGATGCTAGCTAATCAGACTAGTTGCTAACAGACTAGTCGCCAGAGGTCTAAGGGCCAACAGACTGGGTACACAGCTGACTAGGTAGGGGACAGACTAAGAACTAGCAGGTTAGTGGCTAAGCAGGTTAGTATCTAAACAGACTAAGATCTAAGCAGACGTGGAGACTAGACAAACTGGGAGACTACACAGACTAAGAACTAGGCAGGTTAGTATCACCATGTTAGTAGTAAAATAGACTAAGATCTAAACATTTAACAGTGGTACTTACACAGGGGGAACCAAACAGACTACAATACAAACTAATACATTTAACAAAGACAGCTCCACAAAACATATGCCAACTTAAAACAAACACAAACTAAATCAGAACATAACCAAACAAAAGCCCACTTAAAATAACAAATGCTCGACCCAGTTTCCCAGAACAAACAGTTATTTATAGAATGTCTAATTAGCTACCTCGGTTCAGGTGAGACCCTATCACCTGACTGAGGTGCCTTCTGGGAAACTGAGTCTACAAACAAATACTACACAACTAAAGACAGTGCCCTCTGGTGGTGAACCCTCACATTACTAAGGAAATTTATTCACATTTATATACAGTATATACAATATACAGCAGAACCTTGGATTGCGAGTAACGTGGTTTACGAGTGTTCCGCAAACCGAGCAAAGATTTTTAATAAATTTTTATTCGGAAATCAAGCAAGTATTAGTTTACGAGCGTCGAGTATCATGTATCACGTATGCGACTCTTATTTTGACACCGAGCGTCACTCTCTCACCTTTCCCCATGGCTTCGCAAACACACAGAAACTCTGCTCGTCTCTTATGAGTGTGCGCACTTTGACACCGACACACACACGCACAGACGCTCTCTCGCATTTTCACCCCCTCACCGGCTTCACAAAGACACAGAAACTCTGCTATGTCGCGATTCTTTTCAAAGGTAAGGTGCTGGTTCATTTGTTTTTTTTTACTTTACAGCAGTGATTCCCTTAGTATGCGCTCACACCAGGTCAGAGAGATTTCTTGTTTCCCTGTTAATACGGTGTTTCCGTTGTGTGTGTGTGTTTGTTGTGAAACTTAAAAAGTGATTCCTTTAGTATGCGGTCACAACAGGTCAGAGAGATTTATTTTTTCCCTGTCAAAACGATGTTTCCGTGTTTGTGTGTGTCCATTTGTTGTGTAACTTAAGTGTGGTGGATACGTGTTCTATCAGTTTGGCTGTGTTTTTGGCTGACGGGAGTCCGGTGAGGGCCACCAGGTGGACAGCTTTGGAGAACCGGTCGACGATTGTGAGGATGGTGTTCTTTCCTTCGGAAACCGGCAGGCCCGTGATGAAGTCGACGGCAATGTGTGTCCAGGGCCGACGGGGAACTGGGAGTGGTTGAAGTTCTCCTGGAGATGGTCGATTGCTGTCTTTGGCCCGGGCGCACACTGGGCACGCCTGGACAAACTCATCAATATCTCTCCTCATGTTGGACCATCAGAAGGCGCGTTGGATGAATTGTAGAGTGCGATGCCTTCCGGGGTGACCTGAGAGGAAGGAGGAGTGCCCCCATTGAAGAAACTCTGGCTTGACGATGTTGGGCACATAGAGTTGTCCAGGCGGCACAGTCCCGGTTCGGTCTTCGCAGCCTTTGCCTGGTGAACCCTTGTCTCTATGTCCCAACTGAGCGGTGCGATGATCTTGGTAGGTGGTAAGACAGGCGCGGGGTCCGCCCGGGGGACGTCTTCCTCATACTGTCATGAAAGGGCTTTCACAGTTTCACAGAACAGCTTTGGTGTTCTTGGACCCCGGGCGCTATGACAGGTGGAAGTTGTAGTCTTCAAAAAATAGAGCCCACCGAGCCTGTCTAGGGTTCTGCTGTTTCAGTGAACGGATAATGATGAGGTTCTGGTGATCAGTCCAGATGATGAATGGCTCTCTGGTGCCCTGGAGCCAGTGTCGCAATTCCTCCAAGGCCCACTTAATGGCCAGCAGCTCGCGGTCCCCTACTCCGTATTGCTGCTGAGTGGGGTCAAATTTCTTAAACCTCGTAAGCTGCCATTGCGTTACTTCACAAAGAAGAACCCCGCGGCGGCAGGTGAGGAGGAATGCCAGATGGTACCTTGGCGCAGTCCACTGGAAACATATTCCTCCATTGCCTGCGTCTCATTGGCAGATAATGAGTAGAGGTGGCCGCGGGGTGGCATGAAACCTGGCTGAAGGTCGATGGCAAGGTCGAGGAGATGGGGCGATGAGGAGGTAGGTGGGTCGCCCGTCTTTTACAGAACACCTCAGCCAGGTCCCGGTAGGCACTCGGGATGTTGTCTGTGTCGACCTCGGGGGCCTCGGACTCCCTAGAACACGTCCCAGCACGGGCCCGTAGGCAGTGTTCAGAGCAAGTCGGCCCCCATAAGATCCGACTTTGTGTTTGTGGAATTAAACTCAAACACAAGATCCAACGCGGTTAAAAAAACACTGCATTTCCCATCTGTGCCATTCCACTTATCTGGTAGAGCAATGAAGACATCAGAAGAAGGGGGGAAGGGTGGCGACGCAGCCGAGGACTAGGAAACTCGCCATCCTCTGTGATGCAGGGTGGCAGAGGCAGAAGATTTTCGCCATCCTCCATGATGCAGGGCGGCGGAGGCAGGATACTTTCGCCGTCCTATATAATGCAGGGTGGCGGTGGCAGAGGAAGCTCGCCGTCCTCTGTGATGCAGGGCGGTGGATGCCGAAGACTTTCGCTGTCCTCTATGATGCTGGGTGGCGGATGCAGAAGACGTTCGCCGTCCTCTGTAATGCAGGGCAGCGGATACAGAAGACTTTCGCCGTCCTCTATGATGTTGGGTAGCGGAGGCAGAGGAAGCTCGCCGTCCTCTGTGATGCAGGGCGGTGGATGCCGAAGACTTTCGCTGTCCTCTATGATGCTGGGTGGCGGATGCAGAAGACGTTCGCCGTCCTCTGTAATGCAGGGCAGCGGATACAGAAGACTTTCGCCGTCCTCTATGATGTTGGGTAGCGGAGGCAGAAGACTTTCGCCGTCCTGTGTGATGCAGGGCGGCGGAGGCAGAAGACTTTCGCCGTCCTCTATGATGCTGGGCGGCGGAGGCAGAAGACTTTCGCTGTCCTTTGTGATGCAGGGCGGCAGATGCAGAAGACATTCGCCGTCCTCTGTGAAGCAGGGCGGCGGAGGCAGAAGACTTTCGCCGTCCTTTGTGATGCAGGGCGGCGGATGCAGGATACTTTCGCCGTCCTCAGTGATGCATGGCGGCGATGCAGAAGACGTTCACCATCCTCTGTGAAGCAGGGCGGTGGAGGCAGAAGACTTTCACCATCCTCTATGATGCAGGGCGGCGGAGGCAGAAGACTTTCGCCGTCCTCAGTGATGCAGGGTGACGGTGGCAGAGGGAGCAGGATACTTTCGCCGTCCTCTGTGACGCAAGGCGGTGGTGGCAGAAGACTTTCGCCGTCCTCTATGATGCAGGGCGGCGGAGACAGAAGACTTTCGCCGTCCTCTGTGCTGCAAGGCGGCGATGCAGAAGACGTTCGCCATCCTCTGTGAAGCAGGGCGGTGGAGGCAGAAGACTTTCACCATCCTCTATGATGCAGGGCGGCGGAGGCAGAAGACTTTCGCCGTCCTCAGTGATGCAGGGCGGCGGTGGCAGAGGGAGCTCGTCGTCCTCTGTGACGCATGACGGCGACGGAGGAACCTCGCTGTCCTTGGTGGCGCGTGACGGCGGTGGCGGAGGAAGAGGAGGCTCGCTGTCCTCGGCGGCGCGTGATGGCAGCGGCAGAGGAAACTCGCTGTACAATCCTGCAAGGTGCAGCGGCGGCAGCTCCCTGTCCTCCTTGCTGCGTGATGACGCCCGCGTCGGAGGAAACTCGGTGTCTAAGAAAGCACCGTGCAGCGACGGCAGCTCGTCTTCATCCGTGAAACAGCTATGTGGCAGTATAAAGTATTCGCTGCTGAGTGGTAGAAAAGGGCGTTCGTCGTCTTTGTCGCCGCTGCAGCACTCGCTTTCGCTGCAGCACTCGCTTTTGCTGCTAAATGGCTGGTAGACGAGTTCCATGTCATCGTCGTCAAACGGGTTATATCCCAGTTCGCTGTCATCGTCGCTGTACCTCCTGCTGTACTCTCTGTACACACATGGCTGTGCGGCCACTACCAGCTCCACCACCATCATTAAGTTTGCTGACGACACCGTCGTGGTGGGCCTGATCTCTGACAACGACGAGACGGCCTACCTGAAGGAGATTGGAAATCTGGAGAACTGCTGCCAGAGGAACAACCTTCTTCTAAATGTCAGTAAGACAAAGAAGCTGATAGTGGACTTCTGCACTAAGCAGGAGAGGAACTACCAGACCCCCGTCATCAACGAGAGCCCAGTGGAGAGAGTGGACTGCTTCAAGTACCTCGGTGTTCACATCACGCAGGACCTACCATGATCAACACCGTGGTGAAAAAGGCCCGACAGCATCTCTACCACCTCAGACGCCTGAGAGACTTTAGACTGCCCTCTAAGGTGCTCAGGAACTTTTACTCCTGCACCATAGAGAGCATCCTGACGGGAAACATCGCAACCTGGTTTGGGAACAGCACCATGCAGGACAGACGAGCCCTACAGAGGGTGGTGCAATCAGCTGAGCGCATCATCCGAACTGAGCTCCCTGATCTGCACTCTGTCTACAGCAAGCGGTGCTGGACCAAGGCCAGGAAGATCATGAAGGACCTCAGCCACCCCAGCAATGGACTGTTCTTTCTGTTGCGGTCTGGGAAGCGCTTCCGCTCCCTCAAGGCCAATACAGAGAGACTGAGAAGGAGCTTCTTCCCGCAGGCGATACGGTCTCTCAATCAAACCAATACACTAGACTAAACACCTCTGCATTTTCTTGCACACACAGAACGGACAATTATGTCAATGCACATTTGCACATATATGCACATTTGCACACTTCAAGGACTTCTTTTCACATCCCCCTCATCTCATTAAAATACTACCTCAAGTTTTTCACAGACTTAAGTTGTAATATATTATATTATACTCAGATTTTATATATATATATATTTTTGAAACTTTGCTGGAATCTTGTTTTATAGTTTCCATTTGTAAAAATATTTAAGGTCACGGAGCGGTCGTATAAGCATTTCACTGCATATCGTACTGTGTATGACTGTGTATGTGACAAATAAAATTTGAATTTGACAATTTGAATTTGACCTTGTGCTATGAACCAGCAGGTCTGTGCTTTCCTCCAGGCATATCTGCGTCAGCAATAGTTGAAACTCCGCTACCTGCTCTTGCAGGTTACGAGTGCGCCTCTCATTTACCTTAGCGCCTCGCCCTACGCTGCTCCACTTCCGCTGGGGGGTTGTTCCATGCTGCGTTGGTCGCCTCCGTTCCGCTCCTGGCTGACGCCTGCTGTGGGGTCTTCCTTCACCCTGGTCACCTCCGAAACTAGACCTCCCGGTCGCTGCCTTTCGGACGGTGCGGGGACTCACTTCACCCCATGCTGTGCCAGCACTAAACGGCGTGCGCTGTATCGCCAGCTTCTCACCTCCCCAGTTGGGTTGCTCTCTCTGCAGCCCCTTCTCCGTCTTGACCAGCTTATGTTCCTTCCTGCCCTTTCTCCTTCCTTTCTTGCCGCTCCGGCGTGTGGCGGTCCGGCCGCCCCCACAACGCACACACCGTTGCACTCCCCAAAGTAATCTCCTGGGGGAAAGGCACCTCCGCTTCGCATCGGCTTCCCAAGGTGATAACATCCTTGCCCCCCCCAAAACAATCAGCCAGGAGGGATCCTCTGCTATGCCTCTGATTAGGTCAGCAATCTGTCACGTTTGTGGGTGCGAGGCATAAACGCAGAGGTCTAAGATGCTTCAAAGAATGTGGTTTATTTATAAAGAAAACAGGGAAATCCAATAAACATCCAATAAATAGACATTTACGGGGTGAAATCAACAGATGCTAGACAAAAACTGAAACTCCACAACCTATTTATAAAAAAATTAATGATCAACTCGGTTCAGGTGAGCACCCATGTCATGCACACTCGTACCACGACCGGCACTAGGACCCGGAAGTAATACGGTCGGGTTTCAGGAAGCATAAAAGGAAACAAGATGGCGCCTCACATTGCTCAGTCATTGAGTTCTGCCCATGCTATCGCCGACGCCTCGCTCGTCTAAACGTGAGTACTCACTTTCTTGAGTTATCGCTTCTGATTGGGTGTGTGTATTTAGAACGCGGGTTTATTTGTGTAAACTCTTGCTCTCGCTTCGGGAGAGGTCTAAGAATAACTAGCGTGGTTATCCTGCCTGCTCGCGCTACTTCCGCGTTTGGGTTTACCATCCACGCTACAGGGCTAACTGCTAGTCTTCTGATTCATCTCCGGTTAGTTCGTGACAGAATGACTGAGCCATCAGCAGTAAACCCAGCGGAGTTTGCTCACCTCTGCGATGTGGTTGACCGGCATGCTAAGCTGATCGATCAGCTCCGTGGTGAAGTCGCATCGCTCCGCACGGAGCTCCAGGGCGTCGCGGTCTTGCACCGCGAGGTGACGGAGCTGCGACAGGCGAATGAGATCCTCCGCGGGGCGGCCGCTCAGCCGGCTGTTGCCACGCCCATCGCAGCGGCTGCTGCGCCGCCAACCCCCTCCCCACCTTCTGATGTTTTTCTAGCTTTACCGGACAAATGGAATGGCACGGATGGGAAGTGCAGTGTTTTTCTAACTACATTGGATCTTGTGTTTGAGTTTAATTCCACCAGATACTCCACAGACCGACTGCGCATTGCTCTTCTCGTCTCGTTGCTATCCGGGCAGGCAGCTGAGTGGGCCACGGCGGTTCTTCGTTCAGATTCAGACGTCGCCTACTCCTACACAGAATTCACCCGTCAGCTTAAACTCACCTTTGAGCATCCGGCTGCTGAGGTGGAGACCGACTCTAAGTTATATCATCTACAGCAGGGAGGGTCGTCTGTGAGCCGCTACACCGCGGAGTTTCGCACTCTCGCCGTGCAGACCGACTGGGGAGACTCCGCACTCCGGACGGCCTACTACGAGGGACTGGCTTCACGTATAAAAGACAAGCTCGCCGGACGAGAGCTCCCAGCGACCTTGGAGGGCTTAATCCAACTCGCCCTCCGGATCGACCAACGTCTGCTCGCTCGCCCCAAGCCAGCTCCCCGTACCCTGTCACCCATCACGACAGCACTACCTCGCAGCACACCCTTCCTCTCCCACGCTCCAGTTCCAGAAGTCCACGCCTCATTCACTGCAGCACCCACCAGAACCGTCGGTACTCCACTTCCCGCCGTGGTTGACACAGGAGCCAGGGAACCCATGCAATTAGGGCGCGCCTCCTTAACCGCTGCAGAACGGGAACGCCGTTTTAGAGAGGGGCTCTGCGCGTATTGTGGATCCGCTGCACACCATCGAGCCATCTGTCCTCTGCGGCCGGGAAACGTGCAGCCCCGGTGAGAAATGAGAGTAGCTCACCGGGTCCCATCTCCCTCTCCACCACCCTGACTAATGATTCCCGTCTCACGGTAAAAGTACACCTCCAGTTTGGCCACAAACGGGTCGGAAGTACCGCGTTCGTCGACTCCGGGGCAGCAGGTAACTTCATTGACTCTTCATATGCCAAAAAACTGGGGATAAAGATCGAGGCGTTATCCCAGCCCGTAACCATTACATCAGTCGACGGTCGGCCTCTTTCCTCCAGTCCCATCTCCTTTCAAACTCAGCCTATCACCCTCATCATCAACCAGCATCGGGAACAGATTCAGTTTTACACCACCACCATTTCATCACCACCCATCATCCTCGGACACCCTTGGCTGCTGCATCATGACCCACTCATATCATGGACCCAAAATCGAATTCTACAATGGGGGCCGACCTGCACCGAGCTCTGCCTACGGGCCGAGGCTGGGATGTGCTCTAGGGAGTCCGAGGCCCCCGATGTCGACACAGACAACATCCCGCTAGACTACCGGGACCTGGCTGAAGTCTTCTGTAAGAGACGCGCTACCCATCTACCTCCTCATCGCTCATACGACCTGGCAATCGATCTTCAGCCAGGTGCGACACCACCCCGCGGCCATCTCTATTCACTATCTAACACCGAGATGCAGGCGATGGAGGAGTATGTTTCCAGCGGACTTCGCCATGGTACCATCCGGCCCTCCTCCTCACCTGCCGCTGCGGGGTTCTTCTTCGTGAAAAAACGCGATGGTAGTCTACGTCCCTGTGTCGATTACCGTGGGCTCAATAATATCACCATAAAAAACCGACACCCACTGCCTCTTACCAACTCTGCCCTGGACGCCCTCTCTGGTGCCACCATCTTCACTAAGTTGGATCTCCGGAGCGCCTACAACTTGGTGCGCATCAGAGAGGGCGATGAGTGGAAGACGGCCTTCATCACCCCTACAGGGCACTACGAGAGTCTGGTCATCCCGGTTGGTCTCTGCAACGCACCTGCCGCTTTTCAACAATTCATCAATGACGTCCTCAGAGACATGTTAGGCCGTTGGGTGTTCGTCTACCTTGACGACATCCTCATCTACTCCCTAACTGTCAACGAACATATCCAGCACGTCAGAGCGGTTCTAAAGAGATTGCTCGCCCACCAGCTGTACTGTAAGTTGGAGAAGTGCGCTTTCCACGAGCGCTCCACCACGTTCCTGGGTTTTGTCATCTCGCCCCAGGGTGTGGCCAGGGACCCGCAGAAACTGGAAGTTGTGAGTCATTGGCCCCTACCCAAGACTCTTAAACAACTCCAGAGATTTCTCGGGTTTGCCAATTTCTATCGCCGCTTTATCCGGGACTACAGTACCGTTGCAGCGCCACTAACCGCTCTGACCCGCCCATCATCTCACCCCTTCAACCTCACCTCAACTGCCGTCTCTGCCTTCCATGAGCTCTGTTGCCGCTTCACCACTGCTCCCATCCTCCTTCACCCGGATGCTGACAAACCATTCGTTGTGGAGGTGGACGCTTCGGATGTGGGCGCCGGGGCTGTTCTCTCCCAGCGAGGTCCAGACCAAAAACTGCACCCCTGCAGTTTTTTCTCCAAGAAATTTGACGCCACTCAGCAGCGATACGGAGTAGGGGACCGCGAGCTGCTGGCCATAAAGTGGGCCTTGGAGGAATGGCGACACTGGCTCCAGGGCGCCAGAGAGCCGTTCATCGTCTGGACCGACCACCAAAACCTCATCACTATCCGCACCTTAAAACAACTGAACCCCAGACAGGCGCGGTGGGCACTGTTTTTCGAGAATTATAATTTTCACCTGTCATACCGCCCGGGGTCCAAGAACACCAAAGCCGACGCCCTCTCCCGACAGCGCGAGGAAGACGTCCCCCGGGCGGACCCTGCGCCTGTCCTGCCACCCACCAAGATCCTCGCACCACTCAGTTGGAACCTGGAAACGAGGGTCCGCCAGGCACAAGCTACGGAGACCGAACCAGCAGGTGTGCCGCCTGGCCGACTCTATGTACCCAATGCCATCAGGGCCGAAGTACTCCAGTGGGGACACTCCTCCCCACTTTCTGGACACCCCGGAAAGCGGCGTACCCTACTTTTCGTTCAACGTGCTTTCTGGTGGCCCAGTATGAAGAAGGACGTAGACGAGTTTGTCCAGGCGTGCCCAGTGTGTGCCAGGTCTAAGGTCGCCAGGGGAACTTCAACCACTCCCGGTTCCCCGCCGACCCTGGACACACATTGCCGTTGACTTCATCACGGGCCTGCCGGTTTCCCGAAGGAAGAGACACCATCCTCACCATCGTCGACCGGTTCTCCAAAGCTGTTCACCTGGTGGCCCTCTCCGGTCTCCCGTCAGCTAAAAGGACAGCCGAGCTGATATTAGAGCACGTAGTCCGCCTGCATGGGTTCCCAAAGGACATCGTCTCGGACAGGGGGCCCCAGTTCACGTCCCGGTTCTGGAAGGCCTTCTGCCGTCTGATCAATTCCACCTGCAGTCTGTCCTCCGGTTACCATCCACAGACTAACGGTCAGACGGAGCGAACCAACCAACAACTGGAGCGCTACCTGAGATGCTTCATTGCTGATCGCCAGTGCTCCTGGGCCCGCTACTTCATTTGGGCTGAGCTGTCTCACAACCTCCACATGTCTTCTGCCACCAACCTAAGCCCATTTGAGGTATGCTACGGCTTCCAACCTCCGATGTTCGACCATCAAGAACCGGAGGTGGAAGTACCGTCGGCCCAACAGTTGGTTCGCCAGTGTCGACGGCTATGGAGACAAGCAAACGACGCCATTCAACAGGCTAACCGCCATTACACTCTGCAACATCGCCGTCGACACCCACCGGGACGAATGTACCAAGTAGGTGATAAGGTATGGCTATCAACAAAAAACCTACACCTGCAGACTGAATCAAGAAAGTTGTCACCAAGATTCATCGGACCATACCGCATCAACCTCCGGATTAACCCTGTCACCTACCGGCTCCAGCTGCCTGCGGCGCTCCGGATCCATCCGGTATTCCACACCTCCCAGCTCAAACCCTTCATCACCTCACCTATGGTTCCACCCACCCACCCTGCTCCTCCTCCCGTATGATTGAGGGTGGTCCCGCCTACACCGTTCGCCGGATCCTTGACTCACGTCCTCGGGGCAGAGGGCTCCAGTACCTGGTGGATTGGGAAGGTTACGGTCCCGAGGAGCGATCTTGGACTCCGGCTCGGTTTGTCCTAGACCCCGAACTCATCCGGGACTACCGTCGTCGGGTATCCTCCACCCCAGGACCGTCGAGAGTCGGTCCTGGACGGGGGGGTACTGTCATGCACACTCGTAACACGACCGGCACTAGGACCCGGAAGTAATACGGTCGGGTTTCAGGAAGCATAAAAGGAAACAAGATGGCGCCTCACATTGCTCAGTCATTGAGTTCTGCCCATGCTATCGCCGACGCCTCGCTCGTCCAAACGTGAGTACTCACTTTCTTGGGTTATCGCTTCTGATTGGGTGTGTGTATTTAGAACGCGGGTTTATTTGTGTAAACTCTTGCTCTCGCTTCGGGAGAGTTCTAAGAATAACTAGCGTGGTTATCCTGCCTGCTCGCGCTACTTCCGCGTTTGGGTTTACCATCCACGCTACAGGGCTAACTGCTAGTCTTCTGATTCATCTCCGGTTAGTTCGTGACAGCCCATGTCACCTGACCGAGTTGCAAACTGGGAAATGAAGTATTGAAACTGAAACTTAAAAGAACTACACAAAAATGTCTTAGGGCGCTTTTGGCGCCCTCTAGGGGTTATCGCTTGACAGTACTACTAAGCTCACTGCTGCTACATACTGTACAAAACCTCTGACTACACAGACCCGGCAGGCAGTGACGGCGGTTTGGGACGAGACCCGGTCGGACATCCTTGCTGAAAAAAACAGCATAGACCAGCATAGCTGGTGACCATTATACCAGCATATGTTTTGGCGCTGGTATGCTGGCGACCAGCATACATTTTGCTGGTATGCTGGTGACCAGCATTATAGTGCCATGTTACTATCCTGGTCCCATCTAATGTTGGTATGAAAGCCAGAATACATGGAAGATTGTCATACAATATGTAAAATATAAAACAGAATCAGTATAAAATCAGCTTTATTGGCCAACACAAACAATATTAACATTGTGTAATATGTAACAATATATACAATATGCACATTTGTAACAATATAATAATTTAACAATAAACAGCAAATAAGTTTTGATTAAAAAAACAAAAACAAAAACAAAACATAATACCAAACCATCAGGGACACTTTCACACAGTTACTTTCACACCACAGGAGTGTAAATGAGTGAGTTTGGGCCCTCACTCTTTATTTAGGGGTCTGCAGGTCTATGGGCCCTGAAGTAGTTCTGACATGTCCTGACATTTGTGTATTTTTCTTACTTATAAACATATCGACGTAAACTTACTTATAAACATATAAATGTCACCTCTTTCACCCATTGCAAAGTAAATGTCCAGGATTGAGGGAAGAGAGACACAGATGATCTTATACCCAGAAAGGCACATTTCTGGCATACTGTAAATACGGCCATGGAAACAGACATTCAGGGTAAAACAGTGCGAACAGTGCACTATGAAGAAAGGGTGTTAGGTTTGTAAAAGTCCACTTTTACTCAGTCTCAGTGTTGTTCTGAGGTAAATCTAAACTCCTCCCACTGTCCAGAACATTGTGTAGAGCTTCAGAAACCTGTCCAGCGCCTAACATCTTCCACACGCAGAAAAATTATCAGATCTACTGTGTGTGTGTGTTGCCCTTGACTGTGAACAGCGTGTGGGCGTGTCCTGTCTCAGGTCATTATCAGTGAATGAAGTGTGGCAGAATCTCTCCTTAGATTCATATGGATTACATAAACTGAGAACATTTATTTTTGATTAAGCTTGCTACATTTAAAAGTAAACACTTTAGGCTTTCTATAGGTATATATATGTGTATAGATATATGGATATGTGTGTTAATTTTAGTTCATTTTAGTGACGCGTTTCAAAAAGATTTGAGGGGAGACTGAGCTGAGATGGCAGAAAGTGCACCCTGTTTATGTCATGGGTCTAGCTGGTGGTAGTGCTAGACCGGCTGACGGTGTTGAAGGTATGCATGAAGGTAGGCATGAAGGCAGAGGGGTGTGTGAACAGAAAGTCTTTTATTTAAACCAACACAACTCAAAAACAGAACAAAGGAACTAAAACAACAAACTCAAACTAAAACTAGGGCTCAGGAAAAACACAGGAACAGGAGACCAGGAGCTGACACAGGGAACCAGGAGCTGACACAGGGAACCAGGAGCTGACACAGGGACTAGGGATGAGGAAACATGGAGCTGGAGCTAACTAAGACACAGAGGGGAACTAAAGACAGGGACTGGAGGCACAGAGACAGGAGAGACAGGGCTAGACAGGAGAGACAGGGCTAGACAGGAGAGACAGGGCTAGGGGCACAGAGACTGACAGGAACTAGACTAGCTGGGTTAGTGAGGTTAGTAGCTACATGTTGTACTGGGGACACTGGAGGCTGACCTAACCGGGTTAGTGGCTAATAGTGTTAGTACTGACCTAGGGGACCGGAAGACAAAAGGCAGGGCACACATGAGGCTATACCAAACTAGCGGCCAACCTACTAGTGACCAGAACCACTAGCAGTCACTCCCACTAGAGATTAGCCTACTGGAGGCTAACCCTACTAGGGGCTAACCCTACTAGCCGTCAAGGCCTACTAGCAGCTAACCCTGCTAATGGCTAAACACTCATGTGGCTACACATACAAGGGAAAAGACCAGAAGGCAAAACAGTACTTACACAGGACACAGGAGGAGACACAGCCTAACTACACAGTGAACAAAGCAGCTCCATGAATCCACAGACACAAGGAACATCAAGAAAACAAAAGTAGAGACCTCTGATAACTAAGGTTACAAAACATAAATCAAATATAAACTCAAAGTAACAAAAAGGAATGCCCACATGATGGTAATCCAGACAAACAAACAAACACCAACAGACACTCAGACAATCACAAACACAAACAATGCTCGACCCAGTTTCCCAGAACAAACTGCTATTTATAGAAGGTTTTAATGAGACACCTCAGTTCAGGTGAGCCTCATCACCTGACTGAGGTGCCTTCTGGGAAACTGAGTCAACCAACAGGAACTACACACAAAGACAGACAGACATGAACAGTGACCTCTAGTGGAGGTTCCTAACAGTTTATTTTCTTCTTTTTTTTTTTTTTTTACAAAAGCACAATGTTTTATTGATATGTGAGTATACATTAACAAATAAAGACATAAATCGATACATTACACGTATGTGTATGGTTAAAAATGATGGAACATTTCAAGTTATTTTGTCGGTTACCATAAAAAATGCAAGTGGTTTTTTATTTTTTCCTTTACAGCAGTGATTCCGTTAGTATGCTCACGCGAGTATCATTAGAGAGAATTATTTTTTCCCATTAAAACAGTGTTTGCATTGTGTATGTTAGTTGTGAAACTTAAAAAGTGAGGAGGGAGAAGGAGTTTTACTGTTTAAGACAAGGCGAGGGGCTAATTCCGCACACACACGTACAAATACACGGCGCCTCTGCGCACAAACAAACACTTATCTGTCTGGATTTTTTTTTTTTTGTTAAGTGCAGGTTAATATGTTTTATTTTTACTTTATATTTATATTACATTGTATTTATTTGTTGTATTAATTATTTTTATGTATTTATTGTTTTGGGCTGTAGAACGAATAATTGGAGTCTTCATTACTTCTTATGGTAAAAGTCTATTTGGTTTACAATTGTTTTTGGAATACAAGCCAGCTTTTTGGAACAAAAAATGCTCATAATCCAAGGTTCCACTGTAAATGCATTTAAAGATAACACTACACGGTCCATGTATATATATATATCACACATTATTATCAGTACTAGCTATTAAAAAACAAGATAATGTGCTAAAATGGTAACCAATTTTAACTACCAAAACCTTGCTGGTGGCCCAGAATATAAATCATGCTGGCCTATGCTGGATTTTTCAGTAGGCATGCTGGTCTTCCATCAGTTATGCTGTTTCACCAGCTAAACCAGCATCAGACCAGCACTAACCAGTATTAACCGGCATAGACCCACTCATCATGCTGGTCTATGCTGGATTTTTCAGCAGGGTTCTACAAAGCGCAACAGGTTATGATGTTTTGTCTAGGCTTCTGATTGGCTCCTAACAGCGCTTAACAGGGCGTTTTGTGTTTTCATGTGAACAAAGATATTTTTAAACCCTAGGTCGTGTGCACAGAATTATTTTAAAAAACGAATAAGAAAAAAAAATAGTTTCTAAAAATACCCGGCTACGTGTGGACATGGCCTAACTAACTAATCAGCTCTAATCATCTACCAGCACATAATCTGTTTATGGAGTAATAAAAAATCGCCATGGCTGATCAAACAGAAAACAGTGTGAAGTCCTCCGTCTCTACTTGTAAATAGGTACAGTATATAGTATTATTGAATTTAATTCAATGAATATGCAGCCACAGTATTTGGTTAAACATATAACTTTAACGGTATGCCGGGTCACACCTTCGGCTCCAATCGAAGGCATTATTACCGCGACTCCATTCCGTGGCTTCCTTTCAGTCAGCATTCCAAGTATTCCTCTGCTTGTGCTTCTCCCTCTTTTCTTCACATTTCTTTCATTAAAATCAGTTAAGTTCTGTCTGTTCTGCATCTTTTCGAACTGCTCGCTCATGCACCGTTGGGGACTCTCTCGAAGGACAGTGCTATCCGTGCCTTCCGCTTTTGTGAGCTCGCAGACGCCCCTGATTGGGATAATGTGGGAGCACTAAGTACCTCTCATCCCCTCCCTCTGAGAGAGCTCAGACAATCAGCTCTCTCTGGACCTCCGGCTGCGAGAGGTTGCAGCATCACCCGGGAATCGAATTCGCGATCTCCGAATGCGCCACTCGGAGGCCTGACTCGTTACTTTTGTAACCATTTATTCTATGTATAGACTACTTATCTCCTTCTATTTATTTACTGTTTCAGACACAGCAACAATAATCACATTACACCATTTGACCAATCAGGTCTTCAACTGGTGCTCTGTAAATTCATCCTACCTGTGAATCTGTTCTACATACTCTGACTGCGCATGCACAAACAAATGTGTCCTCTTTCTCTAATTTTGAGAATAAATCCATGCTGCTACTGCAATGAGTATAAAATGCCTTTTTTATGTTTGTGTGATTATATGTTAACTGTAATTGTACATATCATGTTACTTTAACATTCTATGAATATATAAGAATATTTCAGTACAGAATTAATCACCAACACATGTGTTGTACATTTTTATGCATCCCAAAAAAATGATGCATCCCTGGCGTCATATACAAAGCATGTTTTGCTTGCAAAAGAACAGCTTAATACTGCGGTGTCTTCTCTATCTGCCAAAACAGACACACACTTCAGCATATATACACATTTTATATACACACACACACAACAGACATTACGATTGGATCAGTTACTCAGTACTTAAATAGTCTTTTTACCGAATACTTTTTTATTTTTACTCCTACTTGAGTAATATGTAATATTATTTTGACGTACAGCTACTCTTACTTGAGTCATTTTTTTGGCTACTCATACCATAATAGTGCGGAACAATAAACAATCTAATAAAATAAATCGACATTTTAATGCATTTACAAACTGCAGCAAAGTTGCAGATCAGCTGGAGTAAGGGCAGGGACAGAGTGCTATCCAAAGAGGGAAGTAAAACATTTCAGTTTTTCCAGTGACACTATTTAGAGTGACATAAAAAAGTTTCCACAGACTTTAATCATGAATAAATTTTTATATTCATAAAAACAAACAGCAATGTAGCATTACATACATTAAGCATTATCTATAGCATAATAATTAGCATTAAACAGCATTAATACAGAGATTAATACATGCACCACAATCACACTTTATAATTCTATATCCACCCATATTCCATATCTTTTTACCTTTTTTCCTATCAATAAAAAAAGTTCTTCTTTGAGCTTGCTCCACTTATTATTATCATTATTATTATTAGTAGTAATAGGAGCAGTAGAATTACTTTTTGTTTTTTTGCGTTCCTCTTTTCCTATGTCTCCACAGTGTAATGTGTGTATACTTGTTTGTTTCTTTTTTCTCTTTAAAAAAAAAAATCTATTTATTTATAGATATTTTTAGATTCTGAGCTTTGGCAATACAATATACAGGAAATATTAATTAAAGATTGTAGTTTGAATAATGTAGTAACTGAAAATAGTTTATTTTTATATACTTACAATAACTGCAACTACATTATAGAGATCCAAATCCTAACACAAACGTGAAATTCAGACCTTGGCTTGAATATATATATATATTTTTTACCTTCACTTCAGGACAACTGCTATACAATGTTTGAAACATGACTACAGTAAGACAGAACCAATAAGCAGTTAGGCAATTATGTAGTTAAAGTATATTTTATTGAGTTTGACTTGCTCTAACAGAGGAATTAAACACACTTACTTTTATAGAGACATTTGAGATAGTGAGCAAATCAGTGTTATCTTTTAACTGATTAAAAAATAAATCCTAACGTTCTGTTTTTATTTTTTATTTTAAATTAAATTCTAAGAAAAAAAACATGCAGTGACCATTTAAATTAACTACATAAGAATTTAAATAATAATGTTATATAATATAATGCACTTTTTGTCAGATGATGAGAGCTTTATAATTTGTCTATAAGAAAAATGTTTTAATGTACATTGTAGATCTCTAACATTTTAATTAAAGATTACAGAATTGCAATAACCCCAATTCTAATGTAAGCCAATCTGCCAGAACAATAATCTAATAATCAAGAGAAAAAGCTAAACTGATGTGAAACTACAACCACAACAGAAATAATAGTTAATTAATTAACTAATAATAAATAAATAAATAAATAAATACATTTTCTATGTGAATTTCATAACATAATTCTACCTTAACATTAGATTTTGCAGACAAATAAGTCACGTTCCTATAACGCTACACGCCTCTTCAAAGGAACCAGAGTAAACAAGTGCGCTAAAAAGTTTACATACACACAAGAAAATGGTTAAGTGTAAACCACATCTGAAGACTTAGAGAAAACAATTTTGCTCTGCAATTTCTGGTGGGTTTTTCTGCTTGTGGAACACAACCCCATCTCGATACTGTCTCCAGTCCACTGTAGTGTTATCAGGCATTCCATACGCCTGTGCTGTCTGCATGATCTGTAGAACATCACATGATTTTATCACCCTAAATAAATACCCTGAGAAAAACATGGTGGGAAAACTAATCCAGTACTAAAGCTTTACTTTACACGATCCTCACTCTGGTTGTTTTAGTTATTAACGACTACTATATAAAGAAGGGAAAAACACAATGTGCCTTTACAGTACAATATTCTGTGACTAAGTGATGTAATGAAGTGAAGTCACTGTTACCACACAGACAAAATTGAGTGTGTATTAAGTGAACTGAAAATTCTTTTGTCCACACTGGAGAGGTTTGGCTTTGGGAAGTTCTATTAATAGACTTAGTAATACGCCAATAAATAAAAAAATGAAATCAGACACCTAAAGTACTTATACACTGTGGTAGAAGGTTAGAAGAAAGAAGGAGTGACATGACGTGATCTGATGAAATGTCACAGAGAATCTGGTCAAAAATCACCGAAACATGAATAATTAATAAATAAAGATGAGACATTAGGGGAAAAGATGATGAGGGACGAAATTGGGAGCTGCCACTCAACCAGTTGAAACAAATCATAATGAATAACTAAGAAACATTTATAGAAAAATTCGGTCAAACAAAGAAACAAGAGAGAATAAGGCGAATGTTAGATATATAAACTCATGTTAAATTAGGGAAGTGGGGGACGTTTTGTGGCATCTGTTTATCTGTCTATCGGACTGGCCGGTCCAGAGTTATCTATCTAAGTATGCCTTCAATAAACTTGATTTCTCTCTAGTCAAAGTTCAGTGATTTTTGTTTGAAGATGGTTGAAGTCCTCGAAATTTGCCACCACAGACTATTTTATTTACACATCACCTTTCACAACCATCATCACCAATGGACTAACATCACAGACAACGTAAAAATACACGGAGGAACTAGACAATGATGCCCACTGTCCCCCACACTTATCAATATATTCAAACACTTGTGCCTTACTCACAAAGCCGGTTTCTGGATGGAAATTTGCAAAAATATTCAGAAAAATGCAGAAATTCTGAAATTCATACAATAGAAAATACTCCATATATTGTACCTCACTAAATGGAAATTGTTTCAAATGGGAAACATTGCACACACACACACACACACACACACACACACACACACACACACACACACACACACACACACACACACGTTGTTCATCTCTGTTTTGATCTTCATATGTCATGTGTACTATGAACCTCTTGTACATACTACTATTAATATTAATAATAAAAAAAAATAATGCAAGAATATAAATCTGTGATTTGAAGGTGCACTACTGTCAGGGCTGATGTTATAGAAAATTAATCAACAACTTCTGACCTAGCAGAATCTACAAATCATCCACACTGTGATATCATGACCTATAAAGCACTCAACTGTCAAGCACCACAATACCAGAGGAAACTTTTGGTAAAACCCACCTTCTCCAAGATGGCCTCCTTTACCATAGGATCATTCACATCCTGATTGGACTGGACTCTTACTTTGATGGTCCATTGTCTTCTCGGGTACACAACTGGATGCAAAAGGATATTTAATTGTAAAATAACCATTTTAATTAACAAACACAACATTTGTTGAATACATTTTACAATGGATACAACTTTACTCACTTTTGTGACAAAAGAAAGGCATTATGTCTGAGCACTGTGCATCAGCAGCCAGACCATTAGAGATATAACCGCAGTTTTGATTTCCGAGGGCATCATCTGGTTTTTTTAACATCCATAGATTGATGGTCAAGTTGGCTTGGTCTGACCACTTCCAGGGCTCCCTGAACAATCCAATCCAAACATGTGTAGCCACCCCTGTCATTGGTTTTAGTATCAATTGGTATTCTGTTAAGCTTCTTGCACTGGCCAGGTCTGTGTGATGCTGTCTGCAGTAGCTCTGAGCATCATACCAGGTCACGGAAGAAGTGACTAAAATGTAAGCAGTATTGCCAACGTAGCTGGCTGTAAAGATTAATAATATTATATATTAATACTATCGATATTAATTATGCTCAAGATATTTGTTTTTAACCAATAGGCCTTATAAAGATGTTTAAACATCAATGGATACCAGAAACCAAGAAAAATGTAATTAAAAATAACATACTGATATGGTAATTTAATAACACAGGTAGAATTTCTTGACAGCAGCCTACAATAATGATGTAAATAATTCATTGTAATATAATAAATTGCTATAATAAATAAAGTTTCACATTAATGAAGATCTATTTTAGATAGATTAGCTTTGTTTTTATATTTAAAGTACTTTAGTTTGACATCACACAATTCAGAAATAACTTGTAAAATAGTAGCAGAGTATACACAAATAATATATTGTTTCTCACCATCAAAGCATACAAAGGGATAAAGAGCACCACATGGCATATCCCACCAACCAGTAGAGTAAGCTACTAATGTGCACAATTGATCTTGTAATGAAGGCTGTGAAGAAAACCAACTTCTCCAACTTCCCAGTGATTCGTTTCCCATGGACCAGAAAAAGCCACTTTTCTCTGTGTACAATCCAATCCAAGCATTGGAAATGACCTGTTGGCTTATGTTGGCATTTTGAATTTTCAGGATGTCATCACTGGTTTCAATAGTGGCCAGGTCATCAAAGTTGGTCCGACAGTACGCCTGAGCACCAGTCCAGGTTGTCTCTTGCTGGATCAGATGGTACTCACGATTAACAGGCAGGACCAGGGGGGCTCCTGTGGAGAAGAATTTCTATGTGCTTTTGGGCCTGACAAATGATTTACAAATGACTTGCAAAAGTATTCACACCCCTTGAAATGTTAAACTGCTTTAAAAAAAAAAAAAAAATAAATCTAAAAAGTGTAGCATGCATTTGTACACAGCCCCCTTTACTTAGTAAATAAATTTCACCTGTTTTCATTATAAACATAGCTGTTCTTTGAAGCCCTCAGATGTTTGTTAGAGAGCAAGGAGGCCGGGCAAGGAGCGAATTAATCAAAGAAGCAGCCAAGAGGCCCATGCTAACTCTGGAGAAAGCTATAAGAAGTCCCATTTGCAGTTTGCGACAAGCCATGTAGGCGACACAGCAAACATGTGGAAGAAGGTGCTCCGGTCAGATGAGACACTGGCCTAAATGCAAAACAAGCATTTGTCTCATGGTTTCAAGCCTTATGTTTGTTCCTGACTTGCAACCAGCTTGTTTTGTAACAATGCGGGTCGCGCATGGAGCAGAGCCACGCATAAACTGTTCAGAACGGACAGATCTGCAGGTTGCTACCACACAGAGTTCCGAACAGGCAAAGGCACGGCTATATAGATATAATCCAAGATGGCGGCACGTGCACAACGCGAGGCTCGGCGTCTCTCTAGAAACTGCAGTTTAGTAGTTATTTTCCTGGTCATAATTAGTTTATTTGCGCAAAATGCACTCTGTCTAACTTCATATAGTAGACAAGAACTTTTAGACATCAGATTACAAATAACAAACAGTGGCATAGTCGACTTTTGTCTCATTCCCCATGAGATCTACAAGCCATCGGAGGCTACGGGCTATCCTCGGCCAGGTGGAAGTGCTCGTAGATGGTGAAGAAACCGTAAACAAAGGCGGGGGAAACGAGGAGGGCTGCGTGCTAAGCTAAGGCTAACACCACACCGGCTTTCCTTACCGAGCATTTTCCTTGCTACTGTTCGGTCTCTGGTGAATAAGATGGACGAACTACGACTCCGTATCGCCAACAGCAAGAACTTAAAGGACTGCAACATCTTAATATTTACGGAAACATGGCTGAACAGTGACATTCCTGATAGCGCAACTGAGCTAGCTAGATGCTTCATTCTACGCGCAGACAGGACAACAGAAGGCTCCGGGAACACCAAAGGTGGAGGTTTATGTATTTATGTAAACAAAGCCTGGTGCACTAACTGCACTGTTGTTGTGAGTCATTGTTTTGCTGATGTGGAATTTTTAATGATTAAATGTAGACCCTTCTATCTACCGAGGGAGTTTACTACTATAGTTATAACTGCTGCATACATACCACCGGATGCTAATGTTAAGAATGCTATGAAAGAGCTGCATGAATCTATTAGCAAACAACAGACTGTTTATCCTGAGGCTGCTTTCATTGTTGCAGGAGATTTTAATCACTCTAACTTGAGAACAGTACTCCCAAAGGTTTTTCAACATGTGGACTGTCATACAAGAGGTAGCAAAACTCTGGATCATGTCTATACAAATATAGCCGAGGCATACAGAGTTTTAGCCCTCCCCCACCTGGGACAGTCTGATCACCTTTCTTTGTTCCTGCTTCCCAAATACACTCCGCTCATTAAATCATACGGATTGGAGTAGGTTTGCCTCTCAAGCTACTTCTGACTCTGACACGGCCATTAATCTATACACCTTTTCTGTTCTGGATCACATCAAAACCACCATTGACAATGTAACAACTGTGAAGCAGATTACAACATACCCTAATCAGAAGCCATGGATGAATAGGGAAATTCGTCTCCTGCTCAAGGCACGGAATGCTGCCTTCAGATCAGGAGATGCACAGGTCTACAGTGCATCCAGAGCTAACCTGAAAAGGGGTATCGATAAGGCCAAGTGGAGCTATAAGCTGAGGATCGAAGATCACTTCAACAGCTCTGATCCTCGGCGTATGTGGCAGGGCATCCAGTCCATCAGTGACTACAAACCCGCCCACTCTGCAACCATATCCACCAAAATCTCCTTCCTCAATGAGCTAAATAACTTTTATGCTCGTTTGATCAGAGTCTTCAGGAGACAATCACTACATTGATACCGCTTGTGAACTTTCAGCCTCTCTCACTTTCCACCACAGAAGTCTCTACTGCCTTCAGCAGGATAAACAATCGGAAAGCAGCTGGCCCTGATGGAATACCTGGACGTGTGCTCAGAACATGTGCTGAACAGCTGACTGAAGTCATGACAGACATCTTTAATCTGTCCCTACGTCAATCAACAATGCCTACTTGCTTTAAGTTCACCTCCATTGCCCCTGTGCCTAAACACTCCAAACCTATGTGCCTTAATGATTACCGCCCAGTAGTACTGACACCAATACTCATGAAGTGCTTTGAGCGGCTAGCCCTAACACATCTCAAGAGAAGCCTTCCACCCACATTGGACCTTCATCAGTTCGCCTACCGGGAGAATAGGAGCATTGAAGATGCTGTCTCCCTAACACTGCACATGGTACTTTCTCACCTGGATAATAAGAACACTTACACAAGAATGTTGTTTGTGGATTAAAGCTCAGCGTTCAACACAGTCATCCCCTCCAGGCTGATCAGTAAGCTTACTGATCTCGGAATCAACACCTCTCTATGCAGCTGGATACTGGATTTTCTGACCAACAGACCACATAATGTTAAAGCTAATAACGTTTTCTCCTCAACCATAATTCTGAACACTGGTGTGCCACAAGGCTGTGTACTGAGCCCCTTCCTGTTTTCACTGTACACACATGACTGCAGACTGGTTCTAATACCATAATTAAGTTTGCAGATGACACGACAGTGATTGGCCTCATCAATGACAATGATGAGACTAACTACAGGGCAGAGGTAAAGCACTTGGCCAAGTGGTGTGCTGACAACCACTTGTTCCTGAACACCAGCAAGTGTGCTCATTGTGGACTTTAGAAGGAGAAGAGGTAACACACACTCCCCTGTCTACATCAACGGGACAATGGTCGACCGTGTTACAAAATTCAAGTTCCTGGTGATACACATTTCTGAACAGTCTGGTATGGTAACTGCTCTGTCTCGGACCGTAAATCCATCCAAAGGGTGGTAAAAACTGCTCAGCGTATCATTGGTACCCCACTTCCTGTCATTGAGGAAGTCTACAAGAGGAGGTGTCTGCATAGAGCATGAAGCATCGTGAAGGGCACCTCTCACCCTGCACATGAACTGTTTTCTCTCCTTCCCTCTGGAAAAAGGTTCAGATGCCTAAAAGCCAACAGCAGCAGGCTGAGGAACAGTTTTTACCCCACAGTAGTTACCTTACTGAACACAACTTTACTGTCCCCCTTACATAGACGGTACCACCATCACTGATAACCCAACATTCCTTTTTAATACCCCTGTAAATACACACGTGGACAAAATTGTTGGTACCTTTCGGTTCCATTTGAGTTCATTTTTTTATAATTCTGTTGAAGCATGGTTGAAAAGCAATGTCTGACTTTCATTGGTTAACATTCATAGAATTCTTATTTATTATTACTTTTGTCAGATTAAAGTTATTTCTGTGACCATTGTGAGTTTTTCTTTCATTGCCCGAAGGGTACCAACAATTTTGTCCATGTGTGTACTTCCCGTTCATTCATTTGTACAATCTGCACATGGACTGTATACTAATATGTGTATATTCATATATGTAGATGTGTGTATAGGTATACTCTGCATTTCCATCCAGCGGCTAAATTACTCATATTTATTCATATGTATATTTATACTATTGCACATAATGTAAATTCACCTATATATAGTTTCTGTATATCTTTATTCCACATATTTACAATCAGACATATCTGTAGATTTACAACTATTCTGTACATTAATTTATCCATCTATGCTCATTTTACACTGTATATTCATGTACACACACACACACACATTACATATAATTTTTTTTCTTTCTGTAATACAATTTATATATAGACCTTACTTTTATCATACAAGTTTTATAGATCTGTATATATGTTTATATTGCACTGCTAACTTGCACTTATGGTTAGATGCTAACTGCATTTCGTTGCCTTGTAACTATGTGCAATGACAATAAAGTTGAATCTAATCGAATCTAATCGAATCTAATCGAATCTAATCTAATCTAATATACACGTGGTTGCCAGGCAATGCCGCCGCCAGGCAATCAGCCTGAATGAGCCACACCTGAAGGCGTGTCTATTTAAGGGTCCTGATACCGGAGCATCATTTAAGTAGCACCGGTAAGGTATCAGAGCCAAAGACAAAGAGAAGACAAAGAAAGATATTGAAACTATAAGACAGACAGACTGTTCAGAGACAAAAGAGGAAAAGCACCAGCCATTGTCTGTTTAAGACGCCGGTGAAAGCGAGAGAGAGAAAAAGTGAAAGAGAGAGCGGCATGCATCAGTTCAGCATGCGTGCTCAGTTGTGTACAAAACACAAACCCCTCTCTCTCCCATAAAACCTTGGTAAGGGCAAAGGCCCCGAGAGGATAAAAGTTTTGTTTTATTTTCCAGAGCCCCGTCCGTTCTCGCGTAGACAGCAGAGCTCTGTTTACTTTGTGTTTACAGTTTTCATTTTGTTTCCTTTTAAGTTTCTTAATTAATAATCCCACACTATCTCGAAATATGAAGGTCTTCCTGTGCGTATCACAAGCACTCTCACAGCCTCCTATTTCGTTTACCCTCTCTATAGCCCAGCATAAAGAGCTTATCAATAAAAAAACATTGCGTGGTGCGGCGCTCCATACTGCACCACGTAACATGCTTTTAGTGTGCTGATGCATTGCTACAGTGAGCATTGTCTGACTGCATTTACAGAAAGTACTGTTTGCCTCTGCCCATTGTGTTGCCCCTTGCCCTTGCTTAATTTGCACCATCCATGCATTCTTAGTGTTGCTTTTTATAATAAATTTTGAAATGACTATACACTAGTTCTGTTGTGGCTTACTCTCATTGTGGAGTGATCAATGGTCATCCTCTCGAAAACTGTTAGGCAAGCTGTATTCCCCAGGCATGCATTGAACAAGAACGTAAGCCACAATCATTGAAATAAAAAAAAAAGGATTGAATGATTTATTTTTAACATGCATTGAATATAAAATATATATGAGAGTTTCACTTTTTAAATAAAAAATTACATTTCACGATTTTTTTTAAATGCATGTATTTATTCACTTAATATTATGAATGATCTGCCAAAGAACTTTTTAAAATACGTCCCTGAATTTTAAATGGTAGACTTTGGATTTTGGACTTTGTTTCAGTGATGAAAATCTCAAACAATTCATCGAAAAGGTATTATGTTCATTATTAAGAAATTATACTTATAATATAACTTGTTTTATTTGCCCAATTTAACTACATTTATATAAGCCATAATAAAGAGACAACTTACAATAGTTTCAATAATTTGATTATTTCAAACATTGTACTTAAGGGGTCCAAAAAAATTATTTCACCTTTAAAAGGTTCCTGCCATAATAACATATATATTTCTCTGCCTTCATATAATTACTGCCTTCCTGCCCACTGCCCACCTGCTCCCCTGTAGAAATAATGTATTAGACTAAGCATATATAAATGTATGAACTAAAGCTGCACTGTAGTCAGAACCTCTGATACAGAATATAAATTGTCACATTCAGCCCTTCTGAATCCATCAAATTCCGATAGCATAGTAAAAGATAATACTAATACTAGATAATAGATAATACTAATACTAATACTAATATGCACCTGAACTAGCTAACTAATGTCTTTAAATTCACATATATTTTGTACATTATAAGGACATTTGGTCCTCAGAGTACTCGGACCATGCAAAGAAATATTTTTTCTCTTACCTGTGAAAAACAGAATTATAAGCAGAAACGTCTCCATCACTGAAAGGTTGTTATGAAAATTTGTAATAAATAAAAGTAATAAATGTAATTAAATTTCCTATAATTAAATGATAACTAAAATACAGCTAAATTTGCAAAACTATATCTGTAATCTGGCTCTGTGTCTGACAAACTGAGCTGCCTTTGTCTTTTATAGGTTTAATGGCTTATGCAAATGCCCATCCTTTTAGTCTACATTTTAACCAAGGAATAACCAAATAACCCATTCAAATACTTAATGGGTGGGTACACTGATGCTTCCACAAGTTGCTGTAGATATTTATTTTAGGTGGATACTCCTGCAATGTCCCATCTATTGTACTGTGGCGGCGGGCCCAGAGCCACCGCCTCTTACTATCTGCCACATTCACGCTCAACCAAGCAGAGGAAAACTCATCATAAGTTCAGCATCGTGGTCAGCTCCATCTCACGCACACAAGGGGCGGGACGCCTCAACTCCTTGTGGCCAAAGGCAGCAGAGAACCTACCACCCTGGTGTCAACAGCACCCACAAAAGGGATGCGTCCACCCAAGGCAGGTGAGGGGGATATACTGGACGCGAGACTCACATGCTTTCTTTTCCCCTTTATCTTTTGCAGAGCCAAGGAAGCCTGCAACCCAGGACAGCTCACCAAGAAGGGGACTGCATCTCAACCTTGCTAACTCCTTATGCCCAGCTCGTCGAGGAGATCTCCCCACTAGCTCCCCACTTGCTCTTCAAGACGTAACTTCCCCTAACTCTTGCTGTAAATAAAAGTTGTAAATAAAAGAGCACTTATTTTTTTCCTAAATCTGGTGTTTCTTGTGTCTGTATTCTGGCCTGCCCCTGCAAAACGCTTTTTTTTTTTACACTGGTGTAGAATGCGGGCACCCAGCACAGACCCCAGAACCCAACCCACCCTAGAGCAACTTTTCCACCATCTCCTGGAATCCAGCACCAAACAGCAGGCGGTGTTACAGCAGCTGACCCAAGGCCTGCAAGCCATGTTAGCTGAGCTCGGCCGGCTCAAGCAGTATGGAGGAGCTAATGATGCCCTACCCTACTCCCGCATGGAGGCCCAACGCCTTCTCAGCAAGCTTACACCCCACAATGATCTGCAGTCTTTCTTGCAGACCTTCAAGAGGACAGCAGAGCAGGAAGTTTGGCCGAAGCAGGAGTGGAGCACTATCCTTATCCCACTGCTCACTGGAGAGGCACAGCGAGCCTACTTCTCCCTCCCAAGTGATGAAGCAGCCAGCTATGACCGTCTGAAGGCTGAAGTGCTGGCCCGCTGTGGACTCTCTTGCTACCAAGCGGCCGCCGAGTTCCGTAGCTGGACCTATAACCCACACGCACCACCCTGGGCCCAGCTGGATCACCTACGGAGGATAGCTTATAGGTGGCTCCAACCTGATCAAAGTTCAGCCCATAAGATTGTGGAGAAAATTACCATTGACTTTGCCTTGCTCTCCCTCCCTGAAGAAGAACGAAAGGCTGTGGGAGTGAAAGCTCCCTCCTCTCTGCGGGACATGGCAGAGGCCCAAGAGCTTGCACTCCTGGTGATCTCCTCTGAGTTAGAGAAAGCGGAGGACCCTCCAAAAGCAAGAGACTGTCTCAGCAGTTGACGCATGAGAGCAACTTTGCCCTACAGTAGAAGGAAGACCTACGCTTAAAAAACTGCTGGGGAAAAGTGAGGGAGATTGAGGGTAAGACTGAGGATGATGTGCGCCCCAAGCCAATGTCATATTTCCTTATTTGTGGAGGACACTTATACTATCACACGATGAGAAGAGGAGAACCATGCGACCTTCTAGTGGTCCCACAAGGAAAAATTTATGTTGTAATGCACCTGGCCCACTCTCACCCTCTTGAAGAACACAATGGAAAAGATTAAGGATCGCTTCCATTGGCCAGGGCTTGAGAGCGAGGTAAGGAACTTCTGCCAACAGTGTCCCGAGCGCCAGAAGACTGCGCCAAAAAAGCCGGCCCCCGCCCCACTAATTCCTCTGCCCATAATCGGAATACCTTTTGAACGTATCGGGATGGACCTGGTCGACCCACTTCCAAGGTCTGTGAGGGGCCATGAGTACATCTTGGTAGTGATGGACTATGCCACACGCTACCCTGAGGCCCTTCCACTCCGGAAAGCAACTTCCAAAGCCATCGCCAAAGAGCTAGTGCTACTCTTTAGTCGTGTAGGCCTACCAAAGGAGATCCTTACTGATCAAGGTACCCCCTTTATGTCAAGATTAATGAAAGATATTTGGCAGCTGTTGCAAGTAAAGCAGAGCCGCACCTCCGTTTATCACCCCCAGACTGACGGCCTGGTGGAGAGGTTCAATCAAACGCTCAAGAGGATGCTACATTGAGTGATCAGTGAAGGCGGTCGTTACTGGGACCAGCTACTCCCATATGCCCTCACCATTTCATTCTGTAGTGGAGTACGTACAAGATATGCAGTCCAAAATTGCCCAAATACTCCCTATAGTGCGAGAGCACATGAAGCAAGTGCTATGTGCTATGTGGTGATCATTAAACCTAATAAAAAAACTATTTTGTATAGTGCTTTTATCAATAGACATTGTTGCAATTCAGTGTACAGAAAAAGAAAAATACTGAATATAAAATAAAAACATAATGATCAAGCCAGAAATGATGGTGGCCAAAAAACACTCTGAAATAACATGAGAAAGAAAGACTCAAACATTAACCCATCCTCATTTAAGTGATGCCAGATCAATTGCAACGTTATGTCATGCTGCCACCTCCTACGAATCCTGACAGAATAACCCAGACAGGTATGGACCCAACTAAATTTTACCGGATGGTCTTGGACAGCCATGGTGTCCTCCTTGGGGCATATCAACAGAAGCACTTCGCTGAGAACTGATACCACCCTCCTTTCATGACCATGGGCCAATATATATCTTTTTTTAAAAGTGTTTTCTGTAATGCCTATCACCTCATTCAAATTTGCAAGGGAGACAAGTGGAAAACAGCCACATCTTCCAGGTCCTAATCAATGATGTCCTTAGAAACATTATGAATTCATTTGTGTCTGTCTACCTGGATGACTCCCTCATCTTTTCTCACACCCTAGAGGAGCATTGACTTCATGTCTGTCTTGTTCTCCAGAGACTCTTGTCAATAATTTTTTATAGTGGAACCTTGGAACCTTTTGAGTAACTTGGTCATAGCGACGGAGGCATAAGCAACTGTCATTAGTGAGGTTCCATTTAAAAAAAGTTTACAGAGAGAGCAGTGATGCTGTTAGTGTGTGTGTGTGTTTGTGCCCATGAGTACATGCGTGCTTTGTGCATGAGTGAAAGTCGTCCAACACAGTAGCCCACCTGCTCTCCTCTCTCACATTACTTCAGCCATGATTCTTTTTAAAGGTAAAGTGCACATTATTTTTTATTTTTACTTTATATTTAGTTATTATTATTTTTATATAAATATTTTTGGGTTGTAGAACAAATCATCTGAATTTCCATTATTTCTTATGGATCAATTCTCGTTGATATATGAGTGGTTTGATATAGAAGCACACTTCTGAAAGAATTATGCTTGCAGTCCAAGGTTTAACTGTATGCCAATGGAAAGAACATGCAACTTTCACAAGATATCCAACATGTCTCTGGGGTTTGTCATTTCACCTTTGAGAATAGAGATGGAAATGGCCAGGCAGTAACCAACTAGTAACTAGCTTCACAAACTTTTACCATTGTTTCATAAGAAATTACAGCTCAATACAAATACCACTAACCTCATTCAAGAGTCAGCTCACAAGAAGAGGTTCACGTCAGCCCTTTTCCTCGCTTTCCCTGACTTGTCATGCTAGTTAGTGGTGGACGTCAATGCCTCCAACGCTGATGTTAAGGGAATTCTCTTTCATAGGTCATTGCAGGATAACAAACTGCACCCTTGTTTTTTCATTTCTCATCACTTATCTCCAACAGAGGGAAATTCTGACATTGGTGATCAAGAACTTCTGGCTATCCAATTGAGGAGTGGAGGCAGTGGCTGGAGGTGGATGACGTTTGATTTCTTGAGTATTTACAAACCGCCAAGAGGCTCAATGCTTGTTAAGGCGAAACTATAGTTACCACTGCTGAACTGAAGATATTGAGCCAAAGGTCAAGCAGGCTCTGGGCCTAGTAATGCCCCCCGCCACAGTCTCCTCAGATGCTTACCTGTTCCTCAGTTGCTTACCTGTCATAGCTGGTCATGCATTTCTCTGAACTTTTTGACAGGCTTATCTACATCAGATGAAAACACCTACATCATGACCATCGTAATCCATTTCACCGTTCCGCTTCACAAGATCCTCTCTACCATGGAGGCCCGAACTGCTGGTCCTCCATGGTTTTAAGCCACATGGCCTGCTTTGTGACATCGTTTCGGATCAAGGTCCCCAGTTTACCTCCCAATTCTGCAGGCTCAGTGGGAACACTCCTAGCTTATCGTTAGGGTACTACCACAATCTAGTTATAAGTAAAAGCTCTTCCCCTTTTCATTATATGAGCTACCAACAAATAGCATTCACCTTGTGATCAAAGTAGGCATTGTGTATGATAAAATACAAGCAGATCACGCAAGTACTGCAGCGTAAGCCCATTCAGTGCCTTATAAGTTCATAATAACTGTTCTCTTCTCTTCTGCTCTCCCTTTTCCTGTTCTCTCTACCCCTCTCTCTTCCCTCACTCCCCCTCTCTCTCTTTCCCTCTCTCTATCGAGCTACACATGTCGTTCCTGAGCTGCCATTGATCCAGACTCCTGCTGCCCTCTGGACTTGCCTGACTCATCTTGGTACACCTCTTCTGGTTGGAGATCTCATCACATGGATGTCCTGTGTGTCTCTTTGGGATACGTCCGGTGTCTGGGGACGGTTTCACTCTACTATGAAGACGGTTCTGGCCTCGACTGATGTTGACAGCCGTTTGTCTGCGGACTTGGCTACAGTCGCTCAATAGTTCAGGACTGGAATTTCCTACAAGTCTACCTGAGCCTCCAATAACTATCTGGACTCCATATTAACATCAATTAACATCTATTAACAACTATTATACTGAACTGCCTGTCACCTAACACACAGTATAAATGCAGATCAATTTTTGATTCATACACATTCACATTTCATACAAACTTAAATAATTCTTTTGATTGTGTAAAGCTGCTTTGCGACAATGATAATTGTTAAAATTATTAAAATGATAATTGTGCTATACAAATAAAATTGAATTGAATTGAATAATAGTATTTTAAAATTAGGGCAACTCTTAATTGCTAGCCAATTTAATGTAAAGAAGATAGGGTTGATGTGCTCATATCTTCTAGTTCTAGTAAGGAATATGGGTGATGCATTCTGTACGCTACATGTCACAGAAATTAGAGTAGAGGTTTCAGAGGTTTTGGAATTGATTTATACTACCTTTCCTCAAATTGCTGTACCATAAATGTAGCAAAACATTTAATATTTTTAAGTTACAGTATATGAAAAGAATAATTTTCATAAAACACAAACTCCTCTTTTCTGAAGACTTTACACTATACTATAACTCTCCAACTATACTGGAGAGTTCACAAAGAACACAAATGACCGTTGACCTTCTTTGTTTGTATTACCAAAAAGAAGTGTACATGATACCGAATTTACAAAAAAAACAATAAGTTTATGTTTAATTACAAAACAGCCTAGTGTTCAGAGCGGGTTATAAAAACAAAATTTATTTTCACTTCCCTTCAATTGTGTTTGCCTTTCAAATAGTTAACCAAATGAAAAGTTTAACCCTGTCTGCTTTAGGGTTGCCGCATGATGGCTGGCCCTGCACTCCAGCTCACTTCCAGCCTCCTACCAAGCTTTGATATGCTATCAAAAGAATTTCACAGTATTTTGTCTGACAAATATAGACTTAAACTTTAAAATTATGCCTCACTACAGTGTGGTTGTTTTGATTACTGTGTGATCTTTATTGCATCACATGCTGTAAAGATTAAACATTAATTCTAACTTTATATAGATGCGCTAATAAATGATTAATGTGAACTTGGCCCAGGTTGAATCATGGAGAATAAACAAAATAATATTGTGTATTACATGTGAACATTTAACATTAAACATCAGCAAAATGTATTTCAGGTGCAGATATTTAATTTTATGTTGCAGATATTAAATTTATATTGTTGAACCACAATAAAACAGTACAGTCAATAAATTGATAAATTCAGAATATACCTCTAAATATTGGAATGCATGTTTGAGTTCGAGCACCTACCTAAATTAAATAATGGATATACTTATATACTAGTGCTCACTAATATACAGTCTTGTGCAAAAACTTAGGCACGCCTTGATAAATAACAGATTTTGGTGATTTTTTAAATTTGATTTTTTAATTGAAAAGATGTTAACACAGTCCATCTTGAAAATGGAAAAAATGCACAATATTGTCAGCAAACATTGGTGCATAGCTACTTTTTTTTTTTGGATTTTTCCCCGATTTTCTCCCTAATTTAGTCGTGTCCAATTCCTCCCCGTCACTAGGGGGCTCCCACATTAAGGCTACTACTACCTCTCAGCCGGGAGGGCCGAAGACTATCACGTGTTTCCTTCGAACCACGTGACGCCAGCCAACCGCATCTTTTCGAACTGCTCGCTCGCGCACCGTTGGGGGCGGAGTCACACACTCGGAGGACAGCGCTATCCGCTCCCTCCGCTGCGCGAGCTCACAGACGCCCCTGACTGGCTGTAGAGCCGTGATTAATGTCGGAGCACTAAGTACCTCTCATCCCTCCCCTCTGAGAGAGCTCGGCCAATCAGCTCTCTCTAGACCTCCGGCTGCGAGAGGTTACAGCACCACCCGGGCGATCTCCGGATGATAGGGTGAGCGCTTTAACCACTGCGCCACTCGGAGGCCCGCATAGCTACTTTTTATATTTATATATTGAACAAAGATTAAAAAAATTAATACATTATTGTGGCACTGTGCAAATGTTTGGGCACCTTACATAATCAGTCAGTCAGTAAAAACATGGGACGCACGAGCTGCCTGAAACCATGGGAGACAAGCCTCGCAAGGGAGTATTGCCTCCTGCAGTTGCCCCCCCTGTCAGCAGCTCTGACCTCGTTGAATCATTTGGTAAGTGCTCATTGCTGTGAGTTGTACCTAGAGCTACCAGTATAGCATGAAAGCCTGGAGCTGTTTAAAACTGATAAAAGATATCACAGCTTGCCAACATTTTTTATAGTCAGCTTAAAGTCTTTGAATTCTGGTACTTGGGATTTTCTCCTATTCTTCTTCGCAAAAGGCTTCTAGTTCTGTAATATTCTTTGGTCGTCTTGCCTGCACAGCTCTTTTAAGATCTACTCACAAATTTTCAGTGATGTTTAAATCAGGGGACTGTGATGGCCGTTCCAAAACCTTCAGCTTGCGTCTCTTGAGGTTTTCCATAGTGGATTTCAAGGTATGTTTAGGATCATTGTCCTGTTGTAGAAGCCTTCGTCTTTTCAGCTTCAGCTTATTTTTTTTTACAGAAGGTGTGATGTTTGCTTCCAGAATTGCTGGTATTTAGTGGAATCCATTCTTTCCTCCACCCGTGCAATGTTTCCTGTGCCATTGGCTGCAACCCAACCCAAAAGCATGATAGATCCAACCCCATGCTTAATAGTTTAGGCAAGGTGTTCTTTTCCTGAAATGCTGCTCCTTTTTTTTCTCCAAACATGCCTTTGCTGATTGAGGCCAAAGAGTTCTATTTTAACATCAGTCAACTTCACAGCACTTGTTTCAAAAACGCATCAGGCTTCTGATGGTCTTGTGGAATGGTGCACCACCACTCTTGAGTCTGCTAAATCTTCCTGCAGGTTTTTTGCGTTCAAATGGGGGTTTTGATTTGTCTTTCTGAACAGCATATGAGCAGTTCTCTCAGAAAGATTTCTTGGTCTTCCAGATCTCAACTTGACCTCCATCTCTTAATTACATTTCTCACTGTGAAACCTGCAAGCTGACAACGCTTTGCTATCTTCTTGTAGCCTTCTCCTGCATTGTGGGCAGTAACTTTCATTTTCAGAGTCTTACACAGCTGCTTAGAGAAACCCATGGTTCTTGAGTGCCCGCAAGTGTGTGCACAAGGTTTGAAGAGTCAAAGTATTTGTAAAACTTTGAAATTGACATTTACTAATGACATCTGTTGCCATGCGTCAGCTCTAATGAGCTGATTAAGGTCTGTAACCTTATAAAAAGAGACTCTTGGGGTGGCACAATGCCATAATAATGTTTTTATTTTTTTATTTTTGTTCAATTTATGGCATAAAAAGTAACTATGCACAAATGTTTGCTGAAAATATTGTGCATTTTTTCCATTTCCAAGAAGGACTGTGTTAACATCTTTTCAATTAAAGAATCACCAAAATCTGTTATTTATCATGGGGTTCCTAAACTTTTGCATAAGACTCCTGCATATTCCATGCATATTCAGTTTTCTGAAAACAAATTTCAATGTAAATAATATGTAAATAATATGAAAATTAAATTTAGGCGCATCCACTGCAGCAGAGAGGACAAGATGACATGATAACCTTCATCACTATAGCTAAAAACAAAGAAGTGACTAATTTATCAATGAATTTTTTTAAATGATCAGAGTCGTTCTCTTTTTCTGTTTTCCTTGATGCATTCATAATCATTAGTCTACTTCTGCCGATGCGCTCTGGAAAAGTTTACGTGTGGGGTTGAGCACTGATTATACTACTGTTGTAAATAAAAATAAAATCTTTTGAATGTGACCAAGGCATTAGATGAGCAAGGAATCAGGAGACTCAGAGCCAGGGTTCAGCTGAAGAAGATTTATTTTGCATTTATTTATATAGGTCAGTCAGTCAGCCTGGGCAATAAAATCCAAACATAAATGGCAAAACACGCATTTTATACTACGATGTAAAAACAAAAAAACAATTACTTACTAAACACTTACTAAGTAAACAAGGACACTTATAAAGATCACACTGACATAAATCCATTCTTAATGATTGTGCCATATCATATCAACAAATATTTAAGGAAAATTAGAAATAAATCCCTCAATTCCACCCTGTGAATGCCCTAAAAGGATTTATAACAGCAAGCATAATCGTTTAAAAACTGTCTTACAATCTGTAATCACTGGCCCATTTACATATTCCACAACAGAATAGGACTTACACTGCTACCCCGCGTACAAGCATAAATGATGGAAAAGTCACATCCAATGTAATCATTAGGCCTAGAATTAAACATTGTTTTAGGTTCTGCTATTTGGGTGTTTTTTATGCTTTTAGAAAAACACGAACAACAGCAACAAATCGCCACTTAAGCTAACAGAAGAATGAAAAGAAAAACCATGAAAGCTGATAAAAGTTTCAAGGCCATACAGTATATCCACCAGGAACCTAGCCAGGCTCCTAGAAAAAAGAAAAACCAATAGATTTAGGCTGCTTTTGAAAACAATATTTACATAATTAATCTGTTAGTGAAATGCATGCATACATATTTGCAACATTTATTTGCTTTGTCTGCGATCAACAAAGAATTCAGACACTATTATTACATAATCAGTACTTTGTAACACCTGCTCTGGCAGCTTGCAAATGTTGTTTTTATAGTCAGCTAAAAGTCTTTCAATTCTTGTATTTGGTATTTTCTCCCATTCTTCCTTGCAAAAGGCTTCTAGTTCTTTAATATTCTTTGGTCGTCTTGCCTGCACAGCTCTTTTAAGTTCTACCCACAAATTTTCAATGATGTTTAAATCAGGGAACTGTGATGGGTTCAAAAACCTTCAGCTTGAGTCCCTTGAGGTATTCCATAGTGGATTTCGAGGTATGTTTAGGATCATTGTCCTGTTGTAGAAGCCTTCCTCTTTTCAGCTTCAGCTTTTTTACAGATGGTGTGATGTTTGCTTCCAGAATTGCAGCTTCCTGTTTTTGTATGCTTGCCGTGAAGGTTTCATCTTCGTATCAGCGTTTAAATTATATAGCTTTTTGTTCATACAATGATAATATTATTAGCAACTAATTTTTACATATTCATACTACTGGGCTTTGCTTCTTTTCCGCACCAGACATAACAGGTAATCTTAGGGCTCTAGGACAGCATAGGTTCTCTAAGATAGTTGTACATGCTGGGGCTAACGATATACACACGTGGACAAAATTGTTGGTACCCTTCGGTCAATTAAAGAAAAACTCACAATGGTCACAGAAATAACTTTAATCTGACAAAAGTAATAATAAATAAAAATTCTATGAATGTTAACCAATGAAAGTCAGACATTGCTTTTCAACCATGCTTCAACGGAATTATAAAAAAGAAATGAACTCATGGAACAGGCCTGGACAAAAATGATGGTACCCCTAACTTAATAATTTGTTGCACAACCTTTTGAGGCAATCACTGCAATCAAATGATTCCTGTAACTGTCAATGAGACTTCTGCACCTCTCTGCAGGTATTTTGGCCCACTCCTCATGAGCAAGCTGCTCCAGTTGTTTCCAGTTTGAAGGGTGCCTTTTCCAGACAGCATGTTTCAGCTCCTTCCAAAGATGCTCAATAGGATTGAGGTCAGGGCTCATAGAAGGCCACTTTAGAATAGTCCAATGTTTTCCTCTTAGCCATTCTTGGGTGTTTTTAGCTGTGTGTTTTGGGTCATTGTCCTGTTGCAAGACCCATGACCTGCGACTGAGACCCAGCTTTCTGACACTGGCCAGCACATTTCTCTCTAGAATCCCTCGATAGTCCTGAGATTTCATTGTACCCTGCACAGATTCAAGACACCCTGTGCCAGATGCATCAAAGCAGCCCCAGAACATAACAGAGCCTCCTCCATGTTTCACAGTAGGGACAGTGTTCTTTTCTTCATATGCTTCATTTTTCCATCTGTGAACATAGAGCTTGGCAATGTGGCATGTGTCTTGGCAAAAAGTTCAATTTTTGTCTCATTGGACATTCTCCCAGAAGCTTTGTGGCTTGTCAACATGTAGTTTGGCATATTCCAGTCTGGCTTTTTTATGATTGGTTTTCAACAATGGTGTCCTCCTTGGTCGTCTCCCATGTAGTCCACTTTGGCTCAAACAACAACGGATAGTGTGATCTGACACTGATGTTCCTTGAGCATGAAGTTGACCTTGGATCTCTTTAGAAGTCTTTCTGGGCTTTTTTGTTACCATTGGGATTATCCGTCTCTTTGATCTATTTTCCTCCCTTGGCCACGTCCAGGGAGGTTGGCTACAGTCCCATGGATTTTAAATTTCTGAATAATATGTGCAGTAGTCACAGGAACATCTAGCTGCTTGGAAATGGTCTTATAGCCTTTACCTTTAACATGCTTGTCTATAATTTTCTTTCGAATCTCCTGAGACAACTCTTTCCTTTGCTTCCTCTGGTCCATGTTGAGTGTGGTACATACCATGTCACCAAACAACACAGTGACTACCTGGAGCCCTATATATAGGCCCACTGACTAATTACAAGATTGTAGACACCTGTGATGCTAATTAGTGGACACACTTTGAATTAACATGTCCCTTTGGTCACATTATTTTCAGTATTTTCTAGGGGTACCATAATTTTTGTCCAGGCCTGTTCCATGAATTTATTTTTTTAAATAATTCTGTTGAAGCATGGTTGAAAAGCAATGCCTGACTTTCATTGGTTAACATTCATAAAAAAAAATTTAATTATTACTTTTGTCAGATTAAAGTTATTTCTGTGACCATTGTGAGTTTTTCTTTAATTGACCGAAGGGTACCAACAATTTTGTCCACGTGTGTACACCTTTGTCAGTCAGATTTTAGCAAGCATAACTTTACAGAGGGCGGGACGGAGTCCATCCCACTCGGGAAGGTGCTGCTCTCATTTCTTGCAGTATAGCACATAGTTTCAGAAGAGGCCTAGTTAATCGGTGACAATCCAGAGCCCAGGCCAGGGAGCAGACAGACAGGCTAAACCAAGCATCTGCTAGCTGCATAGAGTCGTCACTCAGGGTTTATCATATTGAGACTGTGTCTGGTTCCCCAAGCTAAACACAAATTTAGAAAGATGCAGAAAGTCTGTTTTAGTAATTTAATTCACATAGATACCACAAACTTGGAACACACTGAATGCGCAGCCGGCACCTCTGATCTGAAGCTAGGACTGTTAAATATAAGATCTCTCGCATCTAAAGCAGTTATTGTTAATGAAATTATCATGGATCAGGAGTTTGATATACTATGTTTAACAGAAACCTTGATTAAACAGGATGAGTATGTACCTTTAAATGAAGCTAGCCCTCCTGAATACAGCTACATACACCAGCCTCGGCTAACTGGTAGAAGAGGAGGCGTCGCAGTTATTTACAATGATAATCTGTCTATCGTACAAAAACATGGACACAAATTAAATGCATTCGAAGTTCTTTATAGTAACATAAAAAGTGTCGCTAAAAATATTAAGACTGCTGAGTCAATCCTGCTAATTAGCATTTACAGACCACCTCTCCGGGAACCATTACCTTATCGCGGGGGAGAGGTTTGCGTGCCCTCATGAACCTTGGAGCGGTGTTGTCTGGAGCCATGGGCCAGACCAAGTATGGTTTAAAAAAACCCATGAATAAAAGAGGAGGGAGAAGAGTGACCCTGCCCAGAGGAAGCTCAGAGCCCATGTCTGGAGCCAGGCCCGGACAGAGGGCCCATCAGGGAGCGCCTGGTGGCCGGGTCTGCCACGGGGCCCGGCCGGGCACAGCCCAAAAGAGCAACGTGGAAACCTGTCCTCCCCCATCTTGTGGACCCACGACCTGTGAGAAAAACCAGTGGGGTAGGGTGCGCTGCTATTTGGGTAGCAGTGAAGGCCGAGGGCCTCGACGGACCATACCCGGGTGGCAGAAGCTGGCTCTAGGGACGTGGAACGTTACTTCTCTGTGGGGGAAGGAGCCGGAGCTTGTGCGGGAGGTGGAGCATTATCAGTTAGATCTGGTGGGGCTTACCTCGACACACAGCCTCGGCTCGGGATCCGTACTCCTGGATAGGGGTTGGACTTTGTTCTTCTCCGGAGTTGCCCAGGGTGTGAGGCGCCAGGCGGGTGTGGGGACACTCACGAGTCCCCGGCTGAGTGCCATGACATTGGAGTTTACCCCAGTTGACAAGAGGGTCGCCTCTCTGTGCCTGAAGGCTATGGAGGGGAAGACTCTCACTGTTGTCTGTGCTCATGCACCAAACAGCAGTTCAGAGTACTCTTCCTTCTTTAACACTCTGAATTGAGTATTGCTTCAGGCCCCAGTAGGGGATTCTATAGTCTTGCTGGGGGACTTCAATGCACATGTGGGCAATGATGGAGATACTTGGAGGGGCGTGATTGGGAGGAACTGGTCTAAACCCGAGCGATGTTTTGTTATTGGATTTCTGTGCTAGTCATGGATTGTCAATAAGAAATACCATGTTCGAACATAGGGATGCTCATAAGGGTACTTGATACCAGAGCACCTTAGGCCAAAGGTCATTGATCGATTTTGTGATCGTATCATCTGACCTGAGGCCATATGTCTTGGTCACTCGAGTAAAGAGAGGGGCAGAGCTGTCAACTGATCACCATCTGGTGGTGAGTTGGGTCAGGTGGCAGGGGAGGCCACTGGACAGACCTGGTAAGCCCAAACGTGTAGTGCGGGTGAATTGGGAACGTCTAGGGGAGGCCCCTGTCCAAAAGGCCTTCAACTTCCACCTCCTGAAGGACAGCAGCTGCAGCGATAGCAGAGGCAATGCAGTGGGTGTGGGAGGAGCTCGGAGAATCCATGGAGAAGGACTTTTGGGCGGCATCAAGGTGCTTCTGGAACACCATCCGGCACCTCAGGAGGGGGAAACAGGGAACCACCCAAGCTGTGTACAGCAAGGATGGGACGTTGCTGACCTTGACTGAGGAGGTAATCGGGCGGTCGAAAGAGCATTTTTAGGAACTCTGAATCCGACTAAGCCACCCTCTGTTGCAGAGACAAAGCTGGAGGATGACGGGGGAGACGACGTTGATTTCCCTGGGTGAGGTCACTGAGGTAGTCAAACAACTCCACGGTGGCAAAGCCCCGGGAATTGACGAGATCCATCCGAAATGCTGAAGGCTCTGGGTGTTGAGGGGATGTCTTGGTTGACACGCTTCTTTTCTTCATATGCTTGATTTTTCCGTCTGTGAACATAGAGCTGATGTGCCTTGGCAAAAAGTTCCATTTTTGTCTCATCTGTCCATAGGACATTCTCCCAAAAGCTTTGTGGCTTGTCAACATGTAGTTTGGCATATTCCAGTCTGGCTTTTTTATGATTTGTTTTCAACAATGGTGTCCTCCTTGGTCGTCTCCCATGTAGTCCACTTTGGCTCAAACAATGACGGATGGTGCGATCTGACACTGATGTTCCTTGAGCATGAAGTTGACCTTGGATCTGTTTAGAAGTCTTTCTGGGCTCTATTGTTACCATTGGGATTATCCGTCTCTTTGATTTGTCATCAGTTTTCCTCCCTTGGCCATGTCCAGGGAGGTTGGCTACAGTCCCATGGATCTTAAATTTCTGAATGATATGTGCAACTGTAGTCACAGGAATATGTAGCTGCTTGGAAATGGTCTTATAGCCTTTACCTTTAACATGCTTGTCTATAATTTTCTTTCGAATCTCCTGAGACAACTCTTTCCTTTGCTTCCTCTGGTCCATGTTGAGTGTCGTACATACCATGTCACCAAACAACACAGTGACTACCTGGAGCCCTATATATAGGCCCACTGACTGATTACAAGATTGTAGACACCTGTGATGCTAATTAGTGGACACACCTTGAATTAACATGTCCCTTTGGTCACAATATTTTCAGTATTTTCTAGGGGTACCATCATTTTTGTCCAGGCCTGTTCCATGAGTTTATTTTTTAAATAATTCTGTTGAAGCATGGTTGAAAAGCAATGTCTGACTTTCATTGGTTAACATTCATAGATTTTTTTTTAATTATTACTTTTGTCAGATTAAAGTTATTTCTGTGACCATTGTGAGTTTTTCTTTCATTGACCGAAGGGTACCAACAATTTTGTCCACATGTGTATAAAGCATTAAATGGTCTTGCACCGCAGTATCTGAGTGAAAAACTGCTAGTGTCTTACGATCTGCAATGCCTACTTCGATCAAAGGATGCAGGCTGCTTGTCAGTACCGCGTATTATAAAAACTACAGCAGGGGGCAGAACTTTTTCTTACAAAGCCCCAAAGTTAAGGAATAGCCTTCCAAATAGTGTCCGGGGTTCAGACACAGTCTCACTTTTTAAGTCTAGGCTAAAAACCTATTTATTTAACCAAGCATTTTGTTAATAGATTTGCCTTAGGTAAAGGAGCAGATCTGGGGGACTCATGGACGTAGAGTATTATAGTGAACTGGTATGTTTAGATGCTGTCTTCCCCACTCTGATTGATCATTCAGGCTTGTTGACGGTGAGGTGATTGGTTGCTTTACATCTCAGGGAGCCGTCATGTCTGTGTTTCCTTCTGGCTCTCTCTTCTGAGAGTTCTCGTCACATGGATGTCCCATGTGTCTAGGGACAGTTTCACTCTACTTGGAAGACGGTTCTGGCCTCGCATGATGTTGACAGCCGTTTCTCTGTGGACCTGGCTACAGTCGCTTGATGGTTCAGGACTGGAATTTCTTACAAGTCTACCTGAGTCTCCAATAACTACCTGGACTCCATATTAATATCAATTAACATCTATTAACAACTTTTATCCTGAACTGCCTGCCACCTAACACACAGTATGAATGCAGATCAATTCCTGCTTTCTGTTTCACCCAAATGAGGATGGGTTCCCTGTTGAGTCCGGTTCCTCTCAAGGTTTCCTCCTACTGCCATCTCAGGGAGTTTTTCCTTGCCACTGTCGCCCTCGGCTTGCTCATCAGGGACTAGCTGACCATTTTTTCATTCATACACATTGAATTTAAATAATTCTTTTGTGTAAAGCTGCATGATGTGTGTGTGTATATATATATATATATATATATATATATATATATATATATATATATATATATATATATATATATATATATATAATCAATATTCCATGCATATTCAATTGCACAACCAGTAATTCCTACATGCTTTAGACAGACACTTCATCATCACTACCTGACACACTAAACACTACAGTGTGCATTCTGTCCAAATTGATTGGACAAGAACAGCATCACACAACTTTTTTTTTCTTGTGTAAATTTTTCATTTGTAGTTTAATTCCATTTTTCTGAATATTTTATCCATTGTAGGTCATTAAATTGATGAATAAAATAAACATCTGCTTCCATTTTAAATTTTAAACTGATTTATGAACAAGGAAACTTATTACCCACTACTAACTCACAAAACCTTTTTTCAAATCTCTTATGTTAGTCAGTATAAAAATAACTAGCTAAATGCTAATAGTAAGCTGTCCCAAGAAGAATCCAAAGTGGGCAAAGCTGCAAATAGATTTCATTGTTGGTTTTAAACGCTAATTCTTACTCCTACATCTGTTATAGCATCGATAAGTACATCTTATAAGTTAATTAAATAGAAATTTAATGCATGTGCATATTAGGACATGCACGTTTTATTATAATTAACAAAAAAGTTTTACATTACATACATTTCACAATGAAAATAAAAAACAAATAAAATAAAATGGTAAATAGATTCATTATTTGTGGTAGACATACACAAAAAGAAAACTGATTTAGGCTGCTAAAATCAATCTGTCTCCTGACTTTAACAATCCAAATGAACAAACACCAGTGTCCATATCAAAGTCAAAACAGGTTAAGTTCAGACGATCTTCAAACAGTACAAATCAGGGCTGGGCAGGATCAGAGACAAAATAACCACAATAGCAACATCAATGCAAGGCTTGGTACAGACTGGAACCCAGGGCTTATACTGCTCAGGGCTGAAATATCTCAAATAGTGTGTGATTAAAAATCAGTTGTGTTCAATTATTAATTAGGTGGGCTAAAATAACAATGTTGAATTTACAGTAGCCATGTTTGTACGCTGTGGTTGAGGTCTCCACATTGTAGCAGATAAATTCAAGTGCAACATTGTAATTAAACAAATTCATAAGCACAGTAGTAAAATTATAATATATAATAATAATAATATAATATATAATATTCTGCATTGAATTTAAGCAAAGTAAACATTAACACAGTAAGATTTTATCATGTGTAACACCAGAAAACTCTGGGTGCTCTGGGTGTGCATCAGAAAAAGTGTGTGTGCTACATTTATTGTCAGATTAATGTCCAAACAATTTATAATAAAACTATATAAGCTACATAACCTTTATAAAACTCTCCTTTTATGTAAGTGCACTCACAATGATGAAAAATTGTTATGATTTTGTAAAATAATGAAAGCAAACAGAGTGTGCTATTCTGTATTTGTTTTGGTGAGCTTACGTGTCAAAAAAAAAATGAACCGAAACTCTGCATATTCTTGCCTCACAGATGTGAAAAACATATATTTATAGAAAGTGAAATGTTTGCTTTTACATAACCTAATGGAAAACAAATTTCAGATTATGTAAATAATGTGAAAATTAAATATAGGTGCATCCACTGCAGAGATGTCATGATAACCTTCATCACTATAGCTAAAAACAAAGAAATTACTAATTTATCATTGAATTTTTTAAATGGTCAGAGTCGTTCTCCTTGCTGTTTTCCTTGATGCATTAATAATCATTAGTCTACTTCTGCGGGTGCGCTCTGGAAAACTTTACATCTGGGGTTGAGCACTGATTAGACTGCTGTTGTAAATAAAAATAAAATCTTCTGAATCTGACCAGGGCATTAGATGACTAAGGAATCAGCAGACTCAGAGCCGGGGTTCAGCTGGAGAAGATAATAAAATAAATAATAAAATAATAATAATTATTATTTTTAATTATTATTTTATATTTAATTATTTTTTGCCATTTATGTTTGGATAATAAAATCCAAACATAAATGGCAAAACACCCATTCTATACTACGATGTAAACATCGACCCAAGGCCAAGGAAAGGAAAAACAATGGAAGTAAAAATATAATCAAGATTAAAAACATCATGTGAGAACTAAGTAAACAAGAACACTTACTAAGTAAACAAGGACCCTAACCCTAACCCTTATAAAGATCACACTGACATAAATTCATTCTTAATGATTGTGCCATATTCATATCAAATATTTAAGAAAGATTAGAAATAAATCTCTCAGTTCCCCCCTGTGAATGCCCTAAAAGCATTCATAACAGCAAGCTTAACCTTTTAAAACCCGTTTACATATTCCACAACAGAATAGGACTTACACTGCTACCTGTACAAGCATAAATAAGGGAAAAGTAACATCAAATGTAGGCTTTAGGCCTAGAAGTCAACATTATTTTAGTTTCTGCTATTTGGGTGGGTTTTTTTTTTTACGCTTTTAGAAAAAAACAAACAACAGCAATGAATAGCCACATAAGCTAACAGAAGAATGAAAAGAAAAACCATGAAAGCTGATAAAAATTTCAGTGCCATATATCCACCAGGAACATAGCCAGGCTCCTAGAAAAAAGAAGAAAAAACAAAAAAAACAATTGATTTACAGTAGGCTGCTTTTGAAAACAATATTTACATAATTTATCTGTTAGTGAAATGCACGCATACATATTTGCAACACTTATTTGCTTAGTCTGCCATGAACAAAGAATTCAGACACTATTATTACACCATATATGTTTATTTGTTGTTTATATGCTACTTCACTCTAAATCCCTTAACCTTTTTACATTGTCATATAGATATGCAAGTCTACTGACTTTAACAATCCAAGTGAATAAACACTAGTATTCATATCAAAGTCAAAACAGGCTAAGTTCAGACGATCTTCAAACAGTACAAATCAGGGCTGGGCAGGATCAGAGACAAAATAACCACAATAGCAAACAGCAACCCTGCTGAAAAATCCAGCACAGACTAGCATGATTTATATGCTGATCTATGCTGGTTAATACTGGTTAGTGCTGATCTGATGCTGGTTTAGCTGGTGAACCAGCATAACTGATGGAAGACCAGCATGCCTGCTGAAAAATCCAGCATAGGCCAGCATGATTTATATGCTGGGCCACCAGCAAGATTTTGGTAGTGAAAATTGGTTACCATTTTAGCTCATCATCTTGTTTTTTAATAGCTAGTACTGAAAATAATGTGTGATGTAAATACATAGACTGTTTAGTGTTATCTTTAAATCCATTCACATACAAGAGACAAAAATAATCCATTTACCTAAAACATGTAAATACATTATTTTACATTCATTAAATATCTGTGGGTTATCTAAAAACACAACACAAACCTTTTATATAAATGCACTTAAAAAAAAAAAGTAATCAATGGAAATCACTTAAAACTAAAAAAAAAGAAAAAGAAAAAAGAAAACAGCATAGACCATCATAACTGGTTACCAGCTTGACCAACAATTGTACCAGCAGGGTTACCAGTATACCAGCACCAGTACCATGGGGTCAGCTGTTTTGGCGGTGGGACCACTTGCATTTTTTATGGTAACCGTCAAAATAACTTAAAATGTTCGATAATTTTTAACCATACGCATACGTGTAATGCATCGATTTATGTCTTTATTTGTTAATGTACACTCACATATCAATAAAACATTGTGCTTTTGTAAAATAAAGAAAATAAACAGGGTGTGCTTTCTGCTGTCTCAGGCCCCCCAAAAATCTTTTTGAAACGTGTCACTAAAATGAACTAAAATGAACACACACATATCCATACATCTATACACTCACCTAAAGGATTATTATGAACCACTATTCAATTTTTCATTAATGCAATTATCTAATCAACCAATCACATGGCAGTTGCTTCAATGCATTTAGGGGGGTGGTCCTGGGCAAGACAATCTCCTGAACTCCACACTGAATGTCAGAATGGGAAAGAAAGGTGATTTAAGCAATTTTGACCGTGGCATGGTTGTTGGTGCCAGACGGGCCGGTCTGAGTATTTCACAATCTGCTCAGTTACTGAGATTTTCACGCACATCCATTTCTAGGGTTTAAAAAATAATGGTGTGAAAAGGGAAAAACATCCAGTATGCGGCATTCCTGTGGGCGAAAATGGTAGAGGTCAGAGGAGAATGGGCCGACTGATTCAAGCTGATAGAAGAGCAACTTTGACTGAAATAACCACTCGTTACAACCGAGATATGCAGCAAAGCATTTGTGAAGCCACAACATGCACAACCTTGAGGGGGATGGGCCTCCACCGGGTACCACTCATCTCCACTACAAATAGGAAAAAGAGGCTACAATTTGCACGGGCTCACCAAAATTGGACAGTTGAAGACTGGAAAAATGTTGCCTGGTCTGATGAGTCTCGATTTCTGTTGAGACATTCAAATGGTAGAGTCAGAATTTGGCGTAAACAGAATGAGAATATCGATCCAACAAGTTACTACTGTGCAGGCTGGTGGTGGTGGTGTAATGGTTCACTGAGTTCACAACAATGAAATGGTGTACAGCCCCACCTAGTGGCAAGTTTAGCGTTACTTTAAACAGCAATTTCAGGTGTTCACGTGATTCAGGAAAAGTAAGCGGTTCATTCAGGCAGCAGTAACTGTGGCTCACTTTAATCACCATGTGTCTCTGTAATCTATAACTTTGCAACAGCATAGCTTGTAAGTATTTCCTGATTTACACTAATGTTCATTTTAGTTATATATAAATGTGAACTGTGTGGTTAAAGTGAATTGATTGGCCCTTTTCATTAAGCTGCTGCATTGGCCACATTTTGTATTTGCATGTAAAAACGTACTGATAGGTCGTTAATGAAATTAAAGAGTGATTCTTTCGTTTTCAACTGGGTGCGCATGCGCAAAGCATCGCAAAACCTCTGTGGGTTATGTACAGGAAACAGAAATGAGTCGTTACCGTTGAGTCTTTGGTCCGAAAGACTCCCATAGAAATAGACAACTATGCAGTGCATTAAAAAGAAAACAGAATTGAACAGTTCTTGAACGGTAAATTGAAAGGTAAATGAACCGTGGGAATTGGTCAGTATGACCAAATTGGTCGTAGAAATGTTGACAAAGACTGAGAAAAGCAATCAGTACATTTGTGTACTGATATATTATTTCACAAAGTGGGTAGAGGCATACTCATTACCACCCAAAGTAGGAGGAGATGTTACAATTGAGAATTTGTTTCAGATTTGGAGCACCAAAGAGGAAACTTACCGGTCAAGGCAGGGAATTTGCCATGAATCAGGTTGTTTAAATTATTTTCTGAATAGCAAGTGTGAACTTTGTGTACTTTGGGAATCTACACTAGTCGTCAAAGTTTAGACACACCTTCTAACTTGATGGTCTTTCCTGATTTTTATTTCTTTCTACACTGTAAAACAATGTTGAAGCATCCAAAATAATAATCTCAGAACAGTTGATTTTAATATGTGTTTGCTACTTATTCTCCATAAAGCCTTCATAACGGCTCTAATCTGATGTGCTCAGGTGATTTCTGAGGCTAGTAACTCTAAATGAACTTCTCCTTTGCAGCAGAGGTAAGTGTGGAAAGGTCTTCATGAAAAGCAGTTTCATTATGATGCATAATGGGTTTTGCAAATGCACTTGACAATAGTTAAGGTAAGGTATAAGTGTGTACTTAATCACCTTCTCTTCTATTTAGAGCCCTGGCAAAACTTTGTGATGAGAAACCAGAACAATGGGACACATCTTGATGCAGTCTTCTTCAATATCAGGACCAAAAAAAAAAAAAAAAAAACTCACTACAAAGTTTACCACATACATAGTTAAAACTTGTATTTTCATTTTAATTTCATACTGAGAGTAAATGTTATTCACTACTTATTGCAAATATAAATGAAACAGTGGAGTATGCTTTGGAGGAAGAAATCGTCACCTCTACTCTTAAAATCTATTACCAGGTATTCAACATAGTAAAGAAAAATATGCAAACAGCAAGAAACAAAACAAGGCAGAAGAAAGAGCAGGACCTTTGGGCCATGCAACACATTTTGAAAATTGGAGATGAGATTCTCAGAAAGAATGTAAGGAGTCCACAGAGGAAAGGAGAAAAGAACTATCCATGGAAAGAATGTGGACTTAAAAAAAAAAAAAAGTCTGGGTCATCTGGTTTCATACATACAAGAGAGGCAATGTGTGCCTCACAAACCCAACTACCCAAACATAGAAACCATTTTCTTACACCTTGCCTAGTCATATGTTATTATACTCCAAGACTGTATTTTCTTCTCTCACGAACCAGTATGACAGGCGGATGTTCTTGCCGTGGGCATAAAGGGCAGGCATAGGCACAGAGAGGTTGGATCAACATAAAATCTTCAATGAACAATCAAACACAAACAAAACATAGGGCTCTGGACATACAAACACATCTAACCAGTCTCTCAGACACAGAGGCTTCTCTTAACAAATACAGACGTAGCTAGACATTAACAGCCCCTTTGAGCATTTCAGACCATTTAGGACTGACCGGGATAATAGAGACTGGACAGGAGTCCTGGAGGCTGAGGGAGTAACACGCTGGAGGCTGAGGGAGCAACATGTTGGAGGCTGAGGGAGCAACACGCTGGAGGCTGAGGGAGCAACAATCTGGAGGCTACGAGGAGCACACCGGAAACTAGGAGAACACTGGAAAACACACTACACAATACACACACATGCACAGAACAAACTAAAAGGTACACTTACACTTCACCACAAAACACAACAGAGCCCAAATAAATAAACAAACATAAGCCAAGCCAAGGCAAGCCAAATGCCCACTGACAGTAATAATGCTCCACCCAGTTTCCCAGAACAACCACTTGTGCACTTGTGTGCTACAAGACCCCTGTTTTCACTAAAAGAGCCCTGTGTGTATGTTTGCTTTTGTTCAAAATAAAAGACTTTTTCTGTTTAACAATAACCCCTCTGCGCCTATGCCTGCCCTCTGTTCCCGCGACAACTACATCCGCCAGAACTGCTAGTCTGTACTACCAGTTTTTGACACTATGGGATTTTTAGGGTGATACAATTGCCTCCTGCGGGGGCAATTTACCCCCACCTCTTTACAACAGTCATAGCACCCCATTCCCAAATTAGCAGTTTGCCACCTCTTTCATAGGTCTACGACAAATGGTACATGTTGGGGCTTTTATTTTACCGATCCCTGATCGATCTGACTGCAAGCCGGTCCATCTGCAACACACCTCTGGCTAGGAGAACGAGTCAAAGAACAACCAACACACAGATGACTGCTCTTTCACAACTCCCATTTTATTAATACAACACACAGTTTATATATCCGTTAACAACCCCCCCCCCCCGCCCCTCCCATGAGACAGTTTCTTCCTCAAAGCTGTATGACAGTTAAAATGTTGCCACAGAAAGTCACAATTTACAATCTATTTGCGTCAAAGGTCGAAAACACGTTTACCGTTCAGCAACTCAGTCACAGGAAGGGGTGCAGACACAGAGACGAGACATAAAAGAGGAACTTATAAAGGAAACACACATACAGGCAAAAGGGGAGAGAATGTGGACTAATGTAGAAATGCAGATTGTTTCACAAATTAACAAAATGTTCTTGTCTAAGCAGACATTAATCATGGCATAAATACTGATTATACAAAACATTATACAAAAACTCTTACATTTCCCCTCTTTTATCCAAAATCAACAATTTATAGATAACAACACATTATATTGCAGTATCGTGATAATATGTAGGCTGAGCGGGTGGTGGGACTGGGGGTACAGGAATATATCCCTGCATAAAACGATACATGAATGATTGCAAACATTTCAGGATACATGGTCTGCAGAGGAAAAATAACAGAAAGGAAAAGATTATGGAGACACCCAGAGAGAGATATGGGGCCCATTGACCGAATAGTGTGTACCATAACCCCCACCCTACTTGTCCTTTCTCATCATCATGCAGTTGCTCCGCCACCCATTGCATTTCTTCAAGGGCGGCGGTTATCTGTCCGTGTTTGTCGTCATTTGCAGGGACGTAGGTGCAACAGCTATCTCCTACCATGGTGCAAACCCCCCCTTCTTTAGCCAGGAGGAATGTCGAGAGCCATGCGGTTTTGAACAGTGGTCAACCGGAGAGCAGTGAGCTCCTCTTTGATGCCTTTTATTGCTAAATTAGTAGCATTCACGAACGTGGCCAACCTATAGTGGATTACTTCAATCTGATTCCATAACTGAGTATTGGGGAAACATGGCCTGCCAAAATTTACTAAGTTTAGACTGTAATTGATGATCAGGAGGGGGAAAGGAGGTATCAGCAGATCTGCAGGCGTGGTGATGATGAACCGTACCACGAGGGTTCTGAGTAACAGGATCATAGAGTAGATAACACATGAGACGTACGGCAGGAGTAATCACATATATCATGAATTCACGGGGTAACCATGACCATTCTTGACACGCGGGGGCTCAGAGTGCAGGCACTCATCCCATCTTATGAGGTCAACAGATACCCCTCTTAGTTAGTTAGTGATTTACACGGTTTTCTAATGAAGTCGCACTTAAGGTCCAAGGCCAACACTCACAGTCCAACCAGTTCCTATACCAGTATATAGCAATACAGGACATGTATCCCCGGTGTGTGATTCTTAAGACAATAATGGCAACTGACGGATTCAAAGTGACATATCGATCTACTTGTTGATGGAGAAATGTTCTCGTCGAGTAGCGAAGGAAGTTTGTTGAGATTCAGGAACAAACCGGTTCCTTCCAGATGGTCGGCGATGATTCCAGCAACTTCTTCCTGTAGCCCACGAGGGTCCGCCCAGGCATATTCGATGATATGACACGATGTGCAAGTATAATTCACTTACGTGGTGGTCATTTACTCGTCACCTGAACATAGACATTGAACAACCACTCGACAGACAGACACATTAGGCATATAATACAAATAGAAATATAAAGTTGAAACAGGTTGCGCAGGCGCTTTCTTTAATCTGGAAGCATGTATTCACTGTGGAAATAAATCAGTTAATACAGCAGTCCGTGTTATCGCGACTATCCCTGCAGGCCCATCATATTTACTTTGTCCTAAAGGTTTTGGGCTTTAAAGCCTTAAAAGGATGAGTAGGCCGGGTGGACATAAGTGGTGTTGCTTGACCCACCTTTTCTTGATTTTTTGCTAGCACTTCAATTAGGGCTGCAGAATACTCAGCGATATGGACATCTAAATCTGAGGTGCCCAAAACAGCTTTGCCTCTCTTCCATGGAGTAGGAAAGGGGCGACCGAATATTATCTCATGTGGAGATAATTGTACATCTTTTCTGGGAGTCATTCTAATCTCAGCCAAAACAGCAGGGAACAACTCTGGCCAAATTTTTTGTGCTCCTGTCTTGCATGGCCTTGTTCAACTTATCCTTAATAGTACGATTGGTATGCTCTACAATGCCCAAGGACGTTGGGTGGTATGGGATATGAAAATGCCAATCCAAAGACAAATATTTACACAGACCCTGTGTGACCTGTGAAGTGAAAGGAGTTCCTTTATCAGAATCGATGGCCTGTGGTATGCCATAACGTGGAATGATTTCACTGACGACAGCCACTTTGTGTGTGTTGCTTCCGGTTCCGGGACGAGAACGCTGTGCGTGTCTGTGCTGCCGCTTCGTACCTGGATTGTTTGTTTGTTTGTTTGTTCGTTCCTGCTGCATGTTTTTCCGCCATTCTACTGGACTTTTTGGATTATTCCATTTCATATTGCTGTGGCTTGAATCAAACTGCACTGTAACTATCAAACTTTTGCTGTCTGTGAGTTTGCCATTGGGCCGCTGCAAGTCCTCTGCCCTGTTAGCGTCTCCACCACTGTAGGCTCTTCTTAGGTGAGTTATCGCTCTCTCAGTCAGTTGTGCTGTTTGCTTATTGCTCGCTATTTGGGAGTGCTGACTCCTATTTACTCTGCTGTTTTTTTTTGGTGAAGTAGTGTCACAGGGTCTGGCAAGCGTAGTTTTTGCCCGTGTCAGGCAGTTTTTGCCTGTGTCTGGCTCTCATTTGCTCAGTACTGTAATGTTCTGGGCTAAAGTTTTTCTATTTTTCTCTCTTCTTTTTTGTCTCATTTTGCATCTCACTTCCATTATAGATATTAGATATTTACCATCTCAGCTAAAGGCCTTGAACTGCCGTCCACATCTTGACTCCATGACGTACAATCACTGCCGGAGTTTAGGGACTCTCTGGCGTCCACGGTACATTCACCGCTCACGGCGTGTGTTCAGGAGTACTTTTTGCTCTAAGCCCGAAGCCCTTCCATGCATCTGGACTAATCAAAGATTGACTGCTTCCAAACAACTGACTGCTGGCCATACTGTTCATCGCTCTCTAATTTATTTATGGTTTCCAGCAGCATACTGCAAATCTGAATTCTGTACATCGTCACTTTGCACTTATGAACTGTCGCTCAATATCGGACAAAGCCCTTTATCTCAACGAAATTATCACTGACAATAAACTTGATCTTTTTCTTCGCACTGAAACCTGGCAAGCTCCGGATGATTTTCTTCAGTTAAATCTTCTTGCACCTGATGGATACAAGTATCTCGCCCGACCTCGACTGCATGGCAAAGGAGGTGGTCTAGCTGTCATTTACCGGGACAATCTCAGTCTGAAACAACTTGATTTTGACAGCACAAACTCATTTGAATACATGGTATTGAAAGCTGACTGTCTCACAATTATCCTGCTCTATCGTCCTCCTAAAGCCCTGTCTAGCTTTTTTTCTGAACTCAGTGAACTCTTAACTCTTGCCTGTTCATTGTCATTTCCTATTCTTCTGCTTGGTGACTTCAATATTTATGTTGATAGAGTTTGCCCCAACACTACCCAACTACTGTCTGTATTTGAATGTTTTAATCTAACACAGCATGTTCACGTTCCTACCCATACTCGTGGTCATACCCTTGATCTAATATGTACTTCAAGCGGGGATATCACTTCTATTTCTGCTTCTGTCACCGGTATTTCTGACCATAAACTTCTTGACTTCAGCCTCTGCCTTTTCATTCTAAATGCGCTAAGACTGTTATTTCATACTGTAAAGTGAAAGCTATTGATGCATTTTCCCGTGCACATGGAAAAGCTTCGACCCATCGTGAAAATGTATCTACCAACACCAACAAATACTTGAAGGGTCCACAAGAAGGCATGTGAGTAAAATCTACTTGCCATTCTTCAAACGGTACGGAAGGGAGAGGAAGGTGTTCATGCTTCCCTATACCTGTCACAACATTATTCTGTGCGCACAGTAAACAACGTGAAAGCAACAAGTCAATTGTGCTGCCTAAGTTATCAATACAGAAAAGTTTCTTCATTTTCTCCTTTACCCCTCTTCATGCGCGTGTGTGTGTTACATGGAACTCGCGCATGAGGAATGGCAAACAATGAAAGGGTAAACAAAAATGTCCATCAGCAGAGTACCATAAACCATCAGATGCCACATAGGCGCTCTGCGATTGCCAGAAAGAAGAATCATTTGGTGTAGCAAAAGCCTGGAGTGACAATAAATCTAAGTCAGGAATTAGGGAACTAGCGAGAAAAGATGTATTAATCGAATACAAATCAGAAGCAGGAAAGAAAATCTGTTTATTGGCCGCTTCCTTAGCTACCCTATCAGTCAGGGAGTTGCCTCGTACTTCAAAAGAGTCGCCTGAGGAGTGGGCTTTAGTCTTAACAATAGCCAGAGAGCGGGGAAGATGACAGGCATCTATCAAATCTTGAACAAGAGATGAGCGAGAAATAGGCTTACCCTCAGCTGAACGAAAACCCCGAGCCTGCCAAATCCGCCCAAAGTCGAGAGTCCGAGTAGATAGTAACATCTTTTCCTTCTGAGATCACACAAGCACGAGTCAGAGCAAAGAAAAGGGAAGTGAAAACGCCTCAACAGTGATGTCAGGCAGCGCACACACAGCATAACCACAAAGAAATTTCCCGTCAAATGGTTTTGAGCAAGAGCCATCTACGGACACTAAGTCACCTGTTGCTAAAGGAGTTGAAAATAAATAAGGGCGAATGCTAGTAGAGTGAATAAGCTCGGAACAACAGTCATGATCTGTCTTGTGCAATGTGGGCATTAAGCAGACACAAGAGAGCGTGTCCTATGGTGTCAAAGGAGGAGGTGGGCTTAATTTCAAGATTGTTGGTAGAACAAAGGATAATTTTGTACCCTGAGCGCCTGTTGCATTTGGAGGTTGAGGAGCACCTGTTTTACCTGATGTGGGGAGTGAAAAATTAATGGATGAGAAAGAACAATCTTCTCTGTGTCCTGCACCATCAATGCACATGCTGCTATGGCTCGAAGACAGGCAGGCAGACCTTATGCCACTGTGTCTAAAGTTTTGGAGAGAAATGCGCATGCTTTCTCCCCCCCCATCCCCCCGCCCCCCATGTTCCTGCGCCAAAACAGCGGATGCCGTGCCCTCGTGTTCGCATGCATAGAGATGAAAGGGTTTTTTATAGTTAGGGAGGCACAGTGCTGGAGCTGAGCACAAAGCTCGTTTCAGTTCCCTGTATGCCTCGATCATGTCTGCTATCCAGGTCAGTGGCTGCTGTAGAGGATCAGTGTGAGAGATGGCTGACCTGAGACGCTTGTCATAGAAGGACCAGTCAGGGGTCCATTGACGACAATAGTTGATCAGACCCAGAAAAGCCAGGAGCGCGTGTTTTGTGCTGGGTCGCTTGGTGTCAAGGATCACCTTGATGCGTTCATCAGAGAGGCATCTTTGACCTTGGGACAGTTTGAAACCCAGATATTTAACAGTGTCTTTGCAAAACTGTAACTTAGTTTTTGATACCTTGAAACCCTTTTGAGCCAGATGCCTGAGGAGGCAGATAGTGGCCTTCTCACAGAGAGCTGGTGTTGCTGCAGACACAAGGAGATCATCAGCATGTTGTAGGCAAACAGAATCAGTGGGGAGAGTCAGATCGCCAAGCGCATCTCTCACTACCAACGTGAAGACAGCTGGGCTGTCAACCATGCCTTGGGGAAGGCGTGTCCATGTGTACTGTCGCCCCCTATGGGTAAAAGCGAACAGTGATTGTGTCTGTTCTTCCACAGGAACACTGAAGAAGGCAGAACAAAGATCGATTACAGAAAAATGGGAATGGCGACACGGTATGGAGGAAACAGGTGCAACAGGAATAATGATGTCATTGATTTTGCGTAAATCTTGTGTGAACCTCCACGTGCCGTTAGGCTTGGGCACAGGATTGACAGGTGTGTTGTAAGAGCTAACACATGGTATAATAACACCTTGCTCTAAAAGAGAGCCCAAAATCACATCAATGCCCGAGGCTTTGGCCTCAGACAAAGGATATTGTTTGAAATACACAGGGTGTACAGTCATGGCCAAAACTTTTGAGAATTACATAAATATTGGAAATTGGAAAAGTTGCTGCTTATGTTTTTATAATAGCAATTTGCATATACTCCAGAATGTTATGAAGAGTGATCAGATGAATTGCATAGTCCTTCTTTGCCATGAAAATTAACTTAATCCCGAAAAAAAACTTTCCACTGCATTTCATTGCTGTCATCAAAGGACCTGCTGAGATCATTTAAATAATCGTCTTGTTAACTCAGGTGAGAATGTTGATGAGCACAAGGCTGGAGATCATTATGTCAGGCTAATTGGGTTAGAATGGCAGACTTGACATGTTAAAAGGAGGGTGATGCTTGAAATCATTGTTCTTTCATTGTTAACCATGGTGACCTGCAAAGAAACGCATGCAGCCATCATTACGTTACATAAAAATGGCTTCACAGGCAAGGATATTGTGGCTACTAAGATTGCACCTAAATCAACAATTTATAGGATCATCAAGAACTTCAAGGAAAGAGGTTCAATTCTTGTTAAGAAGGCTTCAGGGCATCCAAGAAAGCCCAGCAAGCGCCAGGATCGTCTCCTAAAGAGGATTCAGCTGCGGGATCGGAGTGTGGGAAGAGGATTCAGCTGCAGGTGTGAGCGCATCTGCACGCACAGTGAGGCGAAGACGTTTGGAAGATGGCCTGGTGTCAAGAAAGGCAGCAAAGAAGCCATTTCTCTCAAAAAAAACCCATCAGGGACAGATTGATCTTCTACAAAAAGTATGGCGAATGGACTGCTGAGGACTGAGGCATATTCTCGGATGAAGCCTCTTTCTGATTGATTGGGGCATCTGGAAAAAGGCTTGTCCGGAGAAGAAAAGGTGAGCAGTCCTGTGTCATGCCAACAGTAAAGCATCCTGAGACCATTCATGTGTGGGGTTGCTTCTCATCCAAGGGAGTGGGCTCACTCACAATTTTGCCCCAAAACACAACCATGAATAAAGAATGGTACCAAAACACCCAACAACAGCAACTTCTTCCAACAATCCAACAACAGTTTGGTGAAGAACAATGCATTTTCCAGCACGATGGTGCACCGTGCCATAAGGCAAAAGTGAGAACTACGTGGCTCAGGGACCAAAACATTGACCAGAACTCCCCAGTTCTTAATCCCATTGAGAACTTGTGGTCAATCCTCAAGAGGCAGGTGGACAAAAAAAAAAAAACACTAATTCTGACAAACTCCAAGAAGGGATTATGAAAGAATGGGTTGCTATCAGTCAGGATTTGGTCCAGAAGTTGATTGAGAGCATGCCCAGTCAAATTGCAGAGGTCCTGAAAAAAAAGGGCCAACGCTGCAAATACTGACTCTTTGCATAAATGTCACGTAATTGTCAATAAAAGCCTTTGAAACGTATGAAGTGCTTGTAATTATATTTCAGTACATCACAGAAACAACTGAAACAAAGATCTAAAAGCAGTTTAGCAGCAAACTTTGTGAAAACTAATATTTGTGTCATTCTCAAAACCTTTGGCCATGACTGTAGATGTTTCAGTTTAGCCTCATACGGTACGCAGTGTACTAACCCCACCTCGTCCTTCTGTTCTGCCCACAGCTCGCTCGGCACTTTGTCAAGACATTCAGGAAGAGACCTGGTCTGTGAAAAGAGGAAAGAGTTATTTACGGCCAGATGCGCAAGAGGGGGGGGAAAGCCGCAGTGTCAGTCACTTCAACAGTGAGTTTTGCACCAGAAAAAGTGAGAGACATATGTAGTCTACTAATCAAATCTCGCCCTATGAGATTAAAAGGATAGTCAGGCATACAGACGAAACGGTGAGAAAAATTAAGGTTGTCATCATAAGAACACGTAAAAAAATAGTAAAAAATAATTTCTCTGCGCAATCCCCACAATTCCCACAGAGCTAATGCTTTTTCCATAAAGAGCCCCCTCATAATCCTTGCCTAGAGATGACATGGTCGCCCCAGGAAAAGTGGTGCTCTTTTCGCCACATGGTTGCCGTTTGCGTTTCTTCCTTGAGTTCTGTGGCGCCCGAGGTTGAGGGGTCACCGCCCTTCTGCACAACTTGAGACCGCAACCTCAGTCTTAGTGACCCGATCGCTATCGGAGTGTAAACAGCGGGCCTTTCTAACAACCTCATCCTCATCATACCTTTCGCCTAACACATGCTGTAAGATGAATTTGTAATCTGCCCCAACTAACTGACAATGGCAAGAGGACTTAATTAGCATGTCTACAAAATGCAAGACGTTATTGACAGGTGGCAGCATTTTAATAATGTCTTTCAAGGTACTCACAGATGGAGGATGAATCTTTGGGCCACCCTTACCACTCACAGCCCAAACAAAGGCATCGTTCTTATTTGGAGAGGGATCAGGGTCCTTTGGGTCTGGGTATTCTGGACTGGAAGGATCATAAGGAGAGGGAGGATCATAGGGACCCCGGAATTCATCATTGCTTTCATTACCATTAATTCCCCGTTGCCAGTGGCCCCGTGCCCCTCCAGACTCACCCTAACGGGTTTTGTCCTTTGGTGGAGGGCACCCTAGTGAGGCACCCCGAGACGTCTCTCTGGCCCCCGCAGGTGCACTTCGTGTAGAGGAAGAGGTCACGGCGGGACAGCTGGGGTTATAAGGTGGACGCGAAGAGCCTGCCATGCCTGCCACGCATGATTTCATTTTAGTCTCCCTAGTCACCTTGGGAACCTTAGGGTCCCTTTTACAGGGTTTTATTCCCTTAAACTTGTCCCAAAAATTCTTCATCTCAACCCATTTCTGATAACAATAAAAATTGAGGTTGTGGCCTGGTCCAAATAAGTTAAGCCGCATCTATTCATTCAATCTCGAGGAGTTTCCTCGGGATCAGGTCTTGGAAACAAAGAATTGTTATTTCCCATACTGCTTTGGACACTCTCAGCAAATGGCAGTCATTCAAGGCACAAAACACATATACAAAACACAGATGCGTGCAGAGGGACTGGACACTACAGTCTTAGCCAAGTCCTCTATGACTTGCAGGCGCATATGTTGGAGTCCCGGACTCCTTGCCCAACTTATATTATTCAATCCCCAAAATCAGGTAGACACCTCAAAATAAAGAAACGAGGGTACTCACCTAATTAGGGGCATAGGGGCATCCCACTTCTGACACCAGTCTGTTGGGGCTTTTATTTTACCGATCCCCGATCGATCTAACTGCAAGCCGGTCCATCTGCAACACACCTCTGGCCAGGAGAACGGGTCAAAGAACAACCAACACACAGATGACTGCTCTTTCACAAGTCCCATTTTATTAATACAACACACAGTTTATATAGCAGTTAACAACCCCCCCCCCCCTTGTAAAGTCACAATTTACAATCTATTCTCATCAAAGGTCGAAAACATGTTTACCGTTCAGCAACTCAGTCACAGGGAGGGTTGCAGACACAGAGACGAGACGACATAAAAGAGGAACTTATAAAGGAAACACACATACAGGCAAAAGGGGAGAGGATGTGGACTAATATACTGTAGAAATGCAGATTGTTTCACAAAGTAACAAAAATTCAATTCAATTCAATTCAATTTTATTTATATAGCGCTTTTAACAATTGACATTGTCGCAAAGCAGCTTTACACAATAAAAAGAAGTAAGTTTTTATGCAATGTGTATGAATCAAAATGATAAGATTGTCCCTGAAAAAAACTTTCTTGTCTAAGCAGACATTAATCATGGCATAAATACTGATTATACAAAACATTATACAAAAACTCTTACAGTACTGGAATAGTTATTGTAATAAAATCCCCATTATAAATCAATGGGGCAAATTTGGGGACCTCTTGTGCCCCGGGGGTAAAACTTATACTTTGGTGAAGGGCATGTTCTAACACAGGTTGAAAAACTTTTCAAATATGGTAAATTTGAGATTTCTGCGAAATTCTTGGTCTGCGCTACAATCCGTCAAAGTTGGTCTCAATGTTATGTGTACGGGATGTTTTTGGGGTGGCCACCTCTTAGAAAAGTCATTTCACCCCTTTCCCGAATAAGCCGCATGATTTGACAACTCATTTATGGGTCTACGACAAACGGTGCGGGACTAGTTATGCTGTAAACTTATGAATGGAAAAAAGGCTTAGGTTTTTTCACACACCTTCTGAAGAAAATGTGAGTGGCAAAACATTGGAGTGTAATCACTCTAGCATCATGTACGCAACATTCTACTGATGATGCTAGCAACATACTAATATAGTTAGCACAATGCAAGCAACACGCTAATCAGCTTAACATCATGCTAGTGACATGATAATCACACAAGCATCATGCTGCTAAATGCAATATGCTTATATAGCTTAAAGGCCTCTTCAAATCTGATAAATTTTATCTTTGTACGAAATTCTCGCTCTGTGCTAGAATCCGTCAAAATCTTTCTCAATATTAAACTCATGGGATTTTTAGGAATAAAAATAATGGATAGTGACTAGGAATAGTGAATCAGTTGAATCTGTTCAAAGGGATTAATCTGTTCTCTTTCACTATGAACTATATTTAACGTTTGACTACTTTTGATAAAGTTTTGGTGGAAACAGGAGAGTTGAGGGGCATATTTAATTCAGCAATGAGTTCGGCAGCTGTGGTTTTATGCTTTTTCTTACAAAGTCCCAAAGTTGTGGAATAGGCTTCTAAATTAATTTTAAGTCTAGGCTAAAAATCTATTTATTTAGCCAAGCATTTTTATAAATAGATTTACCTTTTGTAAAGGAGCAGATCTGGGGGACTCGTGGACGTAGAGTATTATGATGAACTGGTATGTTTAGATGCTGTCTTCCCCATTCTCATTGATCACTCAGGTTTGTTGACGGTGAAGTGATTGGTTGCTTTACATCTTAGGGAGCCCTCATGTCCGTGTTTCCTTCTGGCTCTCTGCCATAGTTAGTCCTGCAGGTGTCCCTGATTGCACTCTACACTATATACAGATCTGGGCATTAATGAGAAAACATGCATGTTATGAGAAAAGGGATGCGGAAAGCTATGAAAATGATGTTCATTACCTGTAGGGGGCAGTCGTGTTTCAATCTGAGGTAATCTGAAAATGTGTTAATCTCTCCTATGCGCCCATTGACAGCAAGGCACCCATTTTCATAAACATGTCGAGCTCAAACTGTAAATACTGATATGTATTTATTCTTAATTTTCTTCTTTGACTGAGCTTTCTCCATTCAGTATTATGATTATTATTATTATGATTAGTAGTAGTAGTAGTAGTAGTAGTAGTAGTAGTAGTAGCAGTGCTGTGAATTTATTATTATTATTGTTGTAATTATTATTACTACAGTGGAACCTTGGATTGCGAGTAACTCGGTTTACGAGTGTTCCACCAGATGAGCAAAGATTTTTAAGAAATTTTGACTTGAAAAACGAGCTTCACACAGACACACACACTCTGCTCTACACAGAAACTCTGCTCTGTCACAATTCTTTTCAAAGGTAAGGTCCTGGTTCATGTGTTGGTTTATTTTTTTTACTTTACAGCAGTGACTGCGTTGGTCTGCGCGCACGTGAGTGTCATTAGAGAGATTTCTTTTTTTCCTGTTAAAATATTGTTTCCATTGTGTGTGTGTTTGTTGTGAAACTTAAAAAACGAGGTGGGGTGAGGGAGGAGGAGTTTTACTGTGTAAGACGAGGCAAAAGAAGGGGCTAATTCCACACACACAAACATACACACACACACACACACACACACACACACACAAAAATACACGGCGCCTGCGCACACGAATGGAAACACTTATCTGTTGGGATTTATTTAAACTTTTTTTAAAGGTAAAGTGCAGGATAATTTATTTTATTTTTACTTTATACATTGTATGAATTGTTTTTCTGTATTTATTTTTTGGGCTGTGGAACAAATTATTTGAGTTTTCATTATTTCCTATGGGCAATACAAGCCCGCTTATTATTATTATTATTAGTGTTGGCAGGTAACAGGATATTTTTTATGTTTTTCTGCACACGTGTGTATACAATATTCAACACATAGGGTAGCAGAGGAAATAAAGCTTCAAGTCACTCAGACTTTCTTCGAATAGTCTGTATGGTCGTGCCCTTTTCACTCAAGTCGAACAGGGCTAGAATAAAAGTGTCATGGAAGACAGCAGAATTTCACAAGCAGGGTTTGCAGCAGTATATCTGTGATCACAACTAAGAAGAAAATTATTCGTTGATTTACCCCTGGTGTATTACATCTGACTGGTTTCTTCATGTTTCAAGATGGTTTTGTTGAAACAGAATAAATATGTAAAGGGGTCAGCCTTGGAAATATGTCTTTGCTTTCGCAAGCAATGACCAGCCATGTCAGAGTGGTGCAGTTGGACAGAGGATTGTGGGCTCCCTTGGCGGTGGAACCTCTCTCAACCTCTCATGAGCCAAGGAGGCTCGCCAGAACCACTTGTTCCACAGAGAGGTCGACTGTTCAATGCAAAACCAGGGCATTTGAATGCGGGACCTCTCACACCCAAAGCGAGAATCATACTCCAAGACCAATGAGCCAGCATGGCCCGTGGAAGGATGTTACTCACTGTGAGCGGGATAATGTGGCATAACCATGTTTTTCTGTGTCTTTCGACAGAGAACTCCTGATATAATCTGGCACAACATTATGCGAAACGAAGCTTCAAGGTTTCTAGTTTTTCTTGAGAAAACCTATATGGTTTTATTCATTTCACTCCATTTAAACAAGGCTAGAATCGTTTTTGGAGACAGCGTTACCACAGAAGAAGGCTTTGCAATGCCTGTGGGAGCTGCAGCAAGCTACCCGCTACGAAAATTAACAAGAAAAGTGCTTGCTTTTGTCACCATTATTTATAAGAGTTGCAGAAACTCCCTCAACTCCAATTTGTTTGAAAAGACATTTTAACAAAGTCAAGGCAAGTGGGCTTTTATTGTCATTCCAGCCATATACAATTCAGTACACAGTGAAATGAAACAACGTTCCTCCAAGATCAAGGTGCTACATACAACATGAATTTAACAACATAAATTACCAATAACTAACTAGTAAACTAAGAAACCTAGTTAGCTGGCTAGCTGAGACAAGACTAATTGACGTGACAACATAAATTAAGAACAGAAATTAACAGAAAAACTAACTAGCTAACTTGGAGAACTAATTAGCTGTAATTAACTAATTGCAGTTTCAGTTAAACAGTGAACTATCTACGTTTTCATACAAAAGAAACAACATAAAGTGCACATGCAAATGGGCAATCAAGAGCAACAAAGTGACAATGCAACAACCTGACATTAGAATACAAAACTGAGTTCTTGGTGAATGCTTTGTCCTAAATGAGGCGTTTTGCTGGTGAGAACTAGAGAATTCTCAATGCAAACCATAGGGGGAAAAGCAAGGCTGGAATAGGCTGCAGGAACTCGAGCTCGACATTGTTCTCATGACCTGAGTGAATAATCCTTCAAATCACCTCTATTGAAGCAGCGGTGAAAGTGTTTTCTGAGCAATTCCATGAGGAGCAGTCCATCATCTCTGCACTCTATCTCGAGAACTGGACTCTTCATGTCTCAAGATGTTTTGGTAGAAGCAGAATGTACCTGAAATGACGGACATGAGTCTGGGAAACAAGGATTTGCTCATAGATGGTTGAGCATAGCTCAGCCGTTTAACACAATCTAAGCTTGACAGGGAATTATGTTCTCATTGGGAACCTGAAACCTCTCATGAACCAAGCAGGCTAATCAGAACTGTGTTGCCAATGATGCAAGGTTGCAGTCTGTTGATCCACAGAGAGTGGTCACTGTAAAACCAGGGCTTGTCCGGGATTTGAACCGGGGGCCTCTCGCACCCTAAGCGAGAATCATACCCCTAGATTGCATGCAGCAGAGAGTAGTGTTGGCAGGTAAAAGTATCTTTTTAATGTTTTTCTGCACAGTTGTGCATACAATACTCATCATATAGGGTAGCAGAGGAAATTACGGGAAAAAAGGTTCAAGTCTCCCAGGCTTTCTTCAAATAGTCTGTATGTTCATGCCCTTTTCACTCAAGTCGAACAGGGCTAGAATAAAAGTGTCATGGAAGACAGCAGAATCTCACAAGCAGGGTTTGTAATTCCTTTAGGAGTTGCAGCAGTATATCTGTGATCACAACTAAGAAGAAAAATATTCGTTGATTTACCCCTGGTGTATTACATCTGACTGGTTTCTTCATGTTTCAAGATGGTTTTCTTGAAACTGAATAAATATGTAAAGGGATCAGCCTTGGAAATATGTCTTTGCTTTCGCAAGCAATGACCAGCCATGTCAGAGTGGTGCAGTTGGACAGAGGATTGTGGGCTCCCTTGGCGGTGGAACCTCTCTCAACCTCTCATGAGCCAAGGAGGCTCGCCAGAACCACTTGTTCCACAGAGAGGTCGACTGTTCAATGCAAAACCAGGGCTCGTCCGGGATTTGAACCCGGGACCTCTCGCACCCAAAGCGAGAATCATACCCCTAGACCAACGAGCCAGCATGGCCCGTGGAATGATGTTGCTCACTGTGAGTGGGATAATGTGGAATAACCATCTTTTTCCGTGTCTTTCGACAGAGAACTTCTGATATGATCTGGCACAACATTATGCGAAACGAAGCTTCAAGGTTTCTAGTTTTTCTTCAGAAAACCTATATGGTTTTATTCATTTCACTCCATTTAAACAGGGCTAGAATCGTTTTTGGAGACAGCGTTATCACAGAAGAAGGCTTTGCAATGCCTGTGGGAGCTGCAGCAAGCTACCTGCTACGAAAATTAACAAGAAAAGTGCTTGCTTTTGACACCATTATTTATAAGAGCTGCAGAAACTCCCTCAACTCCAATTTGTTTGAAAAGACATTTTAACAAAGTCAAGGCAAGTGGGCTTTTATTGTCATTCCAGCCATATACAGTTCAGTACACAGTGAAATGAAACAACGTTCCTCCAAGACCAAGGTGCTACATACAACATGAATTTAACAACATAAATTAACAATAACTAACTCGCTAACTAAGAACCTAGTTAGCTGGCTAGCTGAGACAAGACTAATTGACATGACAACATAAATTAGGAACAGAAATTAACAGAAAAACTAACTAGCTAACTTGGAGAACTAATTAGCCGACTAGCTGGGACAAGACAGATCTACAATTTTAGTTAAACAGTGAACTATCTACGTTTTCATACAAAAGAAACAACATAAAGTGCACATGCAAATGGGCAATCAAGAGCAACAAAGTGACAATGCAACAACCTGACATTAGAATACAAAACTGAGTTCTTGGTGAATGCTTTGTCCTAAATGAGGCGTTTTGCTGGTGAGAACTAGAGAATTCTCAAAGCAAACCATAGGGGTAAAAGCAAGGCTGGAATAGGCTGCAGGAACTCTAGCTCGACATTGTTCTCATGACCTGAGTGAATAATCCTTCAATTCACCTCTATTGAAGCAAAGCAGCGGTGAAAGTGATTTCTGAGCAATTCCATGAGGAGCAGTCCATCATCTCTGCACTCAATCTCGAGAACAGGACTCTTCATGTCTCAAGATGTTTTGGTAGAAGCAGAATGAACCTGAAATGACGGACATGAGTCTGGGAAACAAGGATTTGCTCATAGATGGTTGAGCATAGCTCAGCCGTTTAACACAATCTCAGCTTGACAGGGAATTATGTTCTCATTGGGAACCTGAAACCTCTCATGAACCAAGCAGGCTAATCAGAACTGTGTTGCCAATGATGCAAGGTTGCAGTCTGTTGATCCACAGAGAGTGGTCACTGTAAAACCAGGGCTTGTCCGGGATTTGAACCGGGGGCCTCTCGCACCCTAAGCGAGAATCATACCCCTAGATTGCATGCAGCAGAGAGTAGTGTTGGCAGGTAAAAGTATCTTTTTAATGTTTTTCTGCACAGTTGTGCATACAATACTCATCATATAGGGTAGCAGAGGAAATTACGGGAAAAAAGGTTCAAGTCTCCCAGGCTTTCTTCAAATAGTCTGTATGTTCATGCCCTTTTCACTCAAGTCGAACAGGGCTAGAATAAAAGTGTCATGGAAGACAGCAGAATCTCACAAGCAGGGTTTGTAATTCCTTTAGGAGTTGCAGCAGTATATCTGTGATCACAACTAAGAAGAAAAATATTCGTTGATTTACCCCTGGTGTATTACATCTGACTGGTTTCTTCATGTTTCAAGATGGTTTTCTTGAAACTGAATAAATATGTAAAGGGATCAGCCTTGGAAATATGTCTTTGCTTTCGCAAGCAATGACCAGCCATGTCAGAGTGGTGCAGTTGGACAGAGGATTGTGGGCTCCCTTGGCGGTGGAACCTCTCTCAACCTCTGATGAGCCAAGGAGTCTCGCCAGAACCACTTGTTCCACAGAGAGGTCGACTGTTCAATGCAAAACCAGGGCTCGTCCGGCATTTGAACCCGGGACCTCTCGCACCCGAAGCGAGAATCATACCCCTAGACAAACGAGCCAGCATGGCCCGTGGAAGGATGTTGCTCACTGTGAGTGGGATAATGTGGCATAACCATGTTTTTCCGTGTCTTTCGACAGAGAACTTCTGATATGATCTGGCACAACATTATGCGAAACGAAGCTTCAAGGTTTCTAGTTTTTCTTCAGAAAACCTATATGGTTTTATTCATTTCACTCCATTTAAACAGGGCTAGAATCGTTTTTGGAGACAGCGTTATCACAGAAGAAGGCTTTGCAATGCCTGTGGGAGCTGCAGCAAGCTACCTGCTACCAAAATTAACAAGAAAAGTCCTTGCTTTTGTCACCATTATTTATAAGAGCTGCAGAAACTCCCTCAACTCCAATCTGTTTGAAAAGACACTTTAACAATGTCAAGTCAAGTGGGTTTTTATTGGCATTCCAACCATATACAGTTCAGTACACAGTGAAATGAAACAACGTTCCTCCAAGACCAAGGTGCTACATACAACATGAATTTAACAACATAAATTAACAATAACTAACTCGCTAACTAAGAACCTAGTTAGCTGGCTAGCTGAGACAAGACTAATTGACATGACAACATAAATTAGGAACAGAAATTAACAGAAAAACTAACTAGCTAACTTGGAGAACTAATTAGCCGACTAGCTGGGACAAGACAGATCTACAATTTTAGTTAAACAGTGAACTATCTACGTTTTCATACAAAAGAAACAACATAAAGTGCACATGCAAATGGGCAATCAAGAGCAACAAAGTGACAATGCAACAACCTGACATTAGAATACAAAACTGAGTTCTTGGTGAATGCTTTGTCCTAAATGAGGCGTTTTGCTGGTGAGAACTAGAGAATTCTCAAAGCAAACCATAGGGGTAAAAGCAAGGCTGGAATAGGCTGCAGGAACTCTAGCTCGACATTGTTCTCATGACCTGAGTGAATAATCCTTCAATTCACCTCTATTGAAGCAAAGCAGCGGTGAAAGTGATTTCTGAGCAATTCCATGAGGAGCAGTCCATCATCTCTGCACTCAATCTCGAGAACAGGACTCTTCATGTCTCAAGATGTTTTGGTAGAAGCAGAATGAACCTGAAATGACGGACATGAGTCTGGGAAACAAGGATTTGCTCATAGATGGTTGAGCATAGCTCAGCCGTTTAACACAATCTCAGCTTGACAGGGAATTATGTTCTCATTGGGAACCTGAAACCTCTCATGAACCAAGCAGGCTAATCAGAACTGTGTTGCCAATGATGCAAGGTTGCAGTCTGTTGATCCACAGAGAGTGGTCACTGTAAAACCAGGGCTTGTCCGGGATTTGAACCGGGGGCCTCTCGCACCCTAAGCGAGAATCATACCCCTAGATTGCATGCAGCAGAGAGTAGTGTTGGCAGGTAAAAGTATCTTTTTAATGTTTTTCTGCACAGTTGTGCATACAATACTCATCATATAGGGTAGCAGAGGAAATTACAGGAAAAAAGGTACAAGTCTCCCAGGCTTTCTTCAAATAGTCTGTATGGTCGTACCCTTTTCACTCAAGTCGAACAGGGCTAGAATAAAAGTGTCATGGAAGACAGCAGAATCTCACAAGCAGGGTTTGTAATTCCTTTAGGAGTTGCAGCAGTATATCTGTGATCACAACTAAGAAGAAAAATATTCGTTGATTTACCCCTGTTGTATTACATCTGACTGGTTTCTTCATGTTTCAAGATGGTTTTGTTGAAACTGAATAAATATGTAAAGGGGTCAGCCTTGGAAATATGTCTTTGCTTTCGCAAGCAATGACCAGCCATGTCAGAGTGGTGCAGTTGGAGAGGATTGTGGGCTCCCTTGGCGGTGGAACCTCTCTCAACCTCTGATGAGCCAAGCAGGATCGCCAGAACCACTTGTTCCACAGAGAGGTCGACTGTTCAATGCAAAACCAGGGCTCGTCCGGCATTTGAACCCGGGACCTCTCGCACCCGAAGCGAGAATCATACCCCTAGACAAACGAGCCAGCATGGCCCGTGGAAGGATGTTGCTCACTGTGAGTGGGATAATGTGGCATAACCATGTTTTTCCGTGTCTTTCGACAGAGAACTTCTGATATGATCTGGCACAACATTATGCGAAACAAAGCTTCAAGGTTTCTAGTTTTTCTTCAGAAAACCTATATGGTTTTATTCATTTCACTCCATTTAAACAGGGCTAGAATCGTTTTTGGAGACAGCGTTATCACAGAAGAAGGCTTTGCAATGCCTGTGGGAGCTGCAGCAAGCTACCTGCTACCAAAATTAACAAGAAAAGTCCTTGCTTTTGTCACCATTATTTATAAGAGCTGCAGAAACTCCCTCAACTCCAATCTGTTTGAAAAGACACTTTAACAATGTCAAGTCAAGTGGGTTTTTATTGGCATTCCAACCATATACAGTTCAGTACACAGTGAAATGAAACAACGTTCCTCCAAGACCAAGGTGCTACATACAACATGAATTTAACAACATAAATTAACAATAACTAACTCGCTAACTAAGAACCTAGTTAGCTGGCTAGCTGAGACAAGACTAATTGACATGACAACATAAATTAGGAACAGAAATTAACAGAAAAACTAACTAGCTAACTTGGAGAACTAATTAGCCGACTAGCTGGGACAAGACAGATCTACAATTTTAGTTAAACAGTGAACTATCTACGTTTTCATACAAAAGAAACAACATAAAGTGCACATGCAAATGGGCAATCAAGAGCAACAAAGTGACAATGCAACCACCTGACATTAGAATACAAAACTGAGTTCTTGGTGAATGCTTTGTCCTAAATGAGGCGTTTTGCTGGTGAGAACTAGAGAATTCTCAAAGCAAACCATAGGGGTAAAAGCAAGGCTGGAATAGGCTGCAGGAACTCTAGCTCGACATTGTTCTCATGACCTGAGTGAATAATCCTTCAATTCACCTCTATTGAAGCAAAGCAGCGGTGAAAGTGATTTCTGAGCAATTCCATGAGGAGCAGTCCATCATCTCTGCACTCAATCTCGAGAACAGGACTCTTCATGTCTCAAGATGTTTTGGTAGAAGCAGAATGAACCTGAAATGACGGACATGAGTCTGGGAAACAAGGATTTGCTCATAGATGGTTGAGCATAGCTCAGCCGTTTAACACAATCTAAGCTTGACAGGGAATTATGTTCTCATTGGGAACCTGAAACCTCTCATGAACCAAGCAGGCTAATCAGAACTGTGTTGCCAATGATGCAAGGTTGCAGTCTGTTGATCCACAGAGAGTGGTCACTGTAAAACCAGGGCTTATCCGGGATTTGAACCCGAGACCTCTCGCACCCTAAGCGAGAATCATACCCCTAGACCAACAAGCCAGATTGCATGCAGCAGAGAGTAGTGTTGGCAGGTAAAAGTATCTTTTTAATGTTTTTCTGCACAGTTGTGCATACAATACTCATCATATAGGGTAGCAGAGGAAATTACAGGAAAAAAGGTACAAGTCTCCCAGGCTTTCTTCAAATAGTCTGTATGGTCGTGCCCTTTTCACTCAAGTCGAACAGGGCTAGAATAAAAGTGTCATGGAAGACAGCAGAATCTCACAAGCAGGGTTTGTAATTCCTTTAGGAGTTGCAGCAGTATATCTGTGATCACAACTAAGAAGAAAAATATTCGTTGATTTACCCCTGTTGTATTACATCTGACTGGTTTCTTCATGTTTCAAGATGGTTTTGTTGAAACTGAATAAATATGTAAAGGGGTCAGCCTTGGAAATATGTCTTTGCTTTCGCAAGCAATGACCAGCCATGTCAGAGTGGTACAGTTGGACAGAGGATTGTGGGCTCCCTTGGCGGTGGAACCTCTCTCAACCTCTGATGAGCCAAGCAGGATCGCCAGAACCACTTGTTCCACAGAGAGGTCGACTGTTCAATGCAAAACCAGGGCTCGTCCGGCATTTGAACCCGGGACCTCTCGCACCCGAAGCGAGAATCATACCCCTAGACAAACGAGCCAGCATGGCCCGTGGAAGGATGTTGCTCACTGTGAGTGGGATAATGTGGCATAACCATGTTTTTCCGTGTCTTTCGACAGAGAACTTCTGATATGATCTGGCACAACATTATGCGAAACAAAGCTTCAAGGTTTCTAGTTTTTCTTCAGAAAACCTATATGGTTTTATTCATTTCACTCCATTTAAACAGGGCTAGAATCGTTTTTGGAGACAGCGTTATCACAGAAGAAGGCTTTGCAATGCCTGTGGGAGCTGCAGCAAGCTACCTGCTACCAAAATTAACAAGAAAAGTCCTTGCTTTTGTCACCATTATTTATAAGAGCTGCAGAAACTCCCTCAACTCCAATCTGTTTGAAAAGACACTTTAACAATGTCAAGTCAAGTGGGTTTTTATTGGCATTCCAACCATATACAGTTCAGTACACAGTGAAATGAAACAACGTTCCTCCAAGACCAAGGTGCTACATAAAACATGAATTTAACAACATAAATGAACAATAACTAACTAGCTAACTAAGAAACCTAGTTAGCTGGCTAGCTGAGACAAGACTAATTGACGTGACAACATAAATTAAGAACAGAAATTAACAGAAAAACTAACTAGCTAACTTGGAGAACTAATTAGCCGACTAGCTGGGACAAGACAGATCTACAATTTTAGTTAAACAGTGAACTATCTACGTTTTCATACAAAAGAAACAACATAAAGTGCACATGCAAATGGGCAATCAAGAGCAACAAAGTGACAATGCAACAACCTGACATTAGAATACAAAACTGAGTTCTTGGTAAATGCTTTGTCCTAAATGAGGCGTTTTGCTGGTGAGAACTAGAGAATTCTCAATGCAAACCATAGTGGGAAAAGCAAGGCTGGAATAGGCTGCAGGAACTCTAGCTCGACATTGTTCTCATGACCTGAGTGAATAATCCTTCAATTCACCTCTATTGAAGCAAAGCAGCGGTGAAAGTGATTTCTGAGCAATTCCATGAGGAGCAGTCCATCATCTCTGCACTCAATCTCGAAAACTGGACTCTTCATGTCTCAAGATGTTTTGGTAGAAGCAGAATGAACCTGAAATGACGGACATGAGTCTGGGAAACAAGGATTTGCTCATAGATGGTTGAGCATAGCTCAGCCGTTTAACACAATCTAAGCTTGACAGGGAATTATGTTCTCATTGGGAACCTGAAACCTCTCATGAACCAAGCAGGCTAATCAGAACTGTGTTGCCAATGATGCAAGGTTGCAGTCTGTTGATCCACAGAGAGTGGTCACTGTAAAACCAGGGCTTATCCGGGATTTGAACCCGAGACCTCTCGCACCCTAAGCGAGAATCATACCCCTAGACCAACAAGCCAGATTGCATGCAGCAGAGAGTAGTGTTGGCAGGTAAAAGTATCTTTTTAATGTTTTTCTGCACAGTTGTGCATACACTACTCATCATATAGGGTAGCAGAGGAAATTACGGGAAAAAAGGTTCAAGTCTCCCAGGCTTTCTTCAAATAATCTGTATGGTCGTGCCCTTTTCACTCAAGTCGAACAGGGCTAGAATAAAAGTGTCATGGAAGACAGCAGAATCTCATAAGCAGGGTTTGTAATTCCTTTAGGAGTTGCAGCAGTATATCTGTGATCACAATTAAGAAGAAAAATATTCGTTGATTTACCCTTGGTGTATTACATCTGACTGGTTTCTTCATGTTTCAAGATGGTTTTGTTGAAACTGAATAAATATGTAAAGGGGTCAGCCTTGGAAATATGTCTTTGCTTTCGCAAGCAATGACCAGCCATGTCAGAGTGGTACAGTTGGACAGAGGATTGTGGGCTCCCTTGGCGGTGGAACCTCTCTCAACCTCTAATGAGCCAAGGAGGCTCGCCAGAACCACTTGTTCCACAGAGAGGTCGACTGTTCAATGCAAAACCAGGGCTCGTCCGGGATTTGAACCCCGGACCTCTCGCCCCCGAAGCGAGAATCATACCCCTAGACCAACGAGCCAGCATGGCCCGTGGAAGGATGTTGCTCACTGTGAGCGGGATAATGTGGCATAACCATGTTTTTCCGTGTCGTTCGACAGAGAACTTCTGATATGATCTGGCACAACATTATGCGAAACGAAGCTTCAAGGGTTTTAGTTTTTCTTCAGAAAACCTATATGGTTTTATTCATTTCACTCCATTTAAACAGGGCTAGAATCGTTTTTGGAGACAGTGTTACCACAGAAGAAGGCTTTGCAATGCCCGTGGGAGCTGCAGCAAGCTACCTGCTACGAAAATTAACAAGAAAAGTGCTTGCTTTTGTCACCAATATTTATAAGAGCTGCAGAAACTCCCTCAACTCCAATTTGTTTGAAAAGACATTTTAACAAAGTCAAGGCAAGTGGGCTTTTATTGTCATTCCAGCCATATACAGTTCAGTACACAGTGAAATGAAACAACGTTCCTCTAAGACCAAACAATACCTAACTAGCTAACTAAGAAACCTAGTTAGCTGGCTAGCTGAGACAAGACTAATTGACGTGACAACATAAATTAAGAACAGAAATTAACAGAAAAACTAACTAGCTAACTTGGAGAACTAATTAGCCGACTAGCTGGGACAAGACAGATCTACAATTTTAGTTAAACAGTGAACTATCTACGTTTTCATACAAAAGAAACAACATAAAGTGCACATGCAAATGGGCAATCAAGAGCAACAAAGTGACAATGCAACAACCTGACATTAGAATACAAAACTGAGTTCTTGGTAAATGCTTTGTCCTAAATGAGGCGTTTTGCTGGTGAGAACTAGAGAATTCTCAATGCAAACCATAGGGGGAAAAGCAAGGCTGGAATAGGCTGCAGGAACTCTAGCTCGACATTGTTCTCATGACCTGAGTGAATAATCCTTCAATTCACCTCTATTGAAGCAGCAGTGAAAGTGATTTCTGAGCAATTCCATGAGGAGCAGTCCATCATCTCTGCACTCAATCTCGAAAACTGGACTCTTCATGTCTCAAGATGTTTTGGTAGAAGCAGAATGAACCTGAAATGACGGACATGAGTCTGGGAAACAAGGATTTGCTCATAGATGGTTGAGCATAGCTCAGCCGTTTAACACAATCTCAGCTTGACAGGGAATTATGTTCTCATTGGGAACCTGAAACCTCTCATGAACCAAGCAGGCTAAGCAGAACTGTGTTGCCAATGATGCAAGGTTGCAGTCTGTTGATCCACAGAGAGTGGTCACTGTAAAACCAGGGCTTATCCGGGATTTGAACCCGAGACCTCTCGCACCCTAAGCGAGAATCATACCCCTAGACCAACAAGCCAGATTGCATGCAGCAGAGAGTAGTGTTGGCAGGTAAAAGTATCTTTTTAATGTTTTTCTGCACAGTTGTGCATACACTACTCATCATATAGGGTAGCAGAGGAAATTACGGGAAAAAAGGTTCAAGTCTCCCAGGCTTTCTTCAAATAATCTGTATGGTCGTGCCCTTTTCACTCAAGTCGAACAGGGCTAGAATAAAAGTGTCATGGAAGACAGCAGAATCTCATAAGCAGGGTTTGTAATTCCTTTAGGAGTTGCAGCAGTATATCTGTGATCACAATTAAGAAGAAAAATATTCGTTGATTTACCCTTGGTGTATTACATCTGACTGGTTTCTTCATGTTTCAAGATGGTTTTGTTGAAACTGAATAAATATGTAAAGGGGTCAGCCTTGGAAATATGTCTTTGCTTTCGCAAGCAATGACCAGCCATGTCAGAGTGGTGCAGTTGGACAGAGGATTGTGGGCTCCCTTGGCGGTGGAACCTCTCTCAACCTCTAATGAGCCAAGGAGGCTCGCCAGAACCACTTGTTCCACAGAGAGGTCGACTGTTCAATGCAAAACCAGGGCTCGTCCGGGATTTGAACCCCGGACCTCTCGCCCCCGAAGCGAGAATCATACCCCTAGACCAACGAGCCAGCATGGCCCGTGGAATGATGTTGCTCACTGTGAGTGGGATAATGTGGCATAACCATGTTTTTCCGTGTCTTTCGACAGAAAACTTCTGATATGATCTGGCACAGCATTATGCGAAACGAAGCTTCAAGGTTTCTAGTTTTTCTTCAGAAAACCTATATGGTTTTATTCATTTCACTCCATTTAAACAGGGCTAGAATCGTTTTTGGAGACAGTGTTACCACAGAAGAAGGCTTTGCAATGCCTGTGGGAGCTGCAGCAAGCTACCTGCTACGAAAATTAACAAGAAAAGTGCTTGCTTTTGTCACCATTATTTATAAGAGCTGCAGAAACTCCCTCAACTCCAATTTGTTTGAAAAGACATTTTAACAAAGTCAAGGCAAGTGGGCTTTTATTGTCATTCCAGCCATATACAGTTCAGTACACAGTGAAATGAAACAACGTTCCTCTAAGACCAAACAATACCTAACTAGCTAACTAAGAAACCTAGTTAGCTGGCTAGCTGAGACAAGACTAATTGACGTGACAACATAAATTAAGAACAGAAATTAACAGAAAAACTAACTAGCTAACTTGGAGAACTAATTAGCCGACTAGCTGGGACAAGACAGATCTACAATTTTAGTTAAACAGTGAACTATCTACGTTTTCATACAAAAGAAACAACATAAAGTGCACATGCAAATGGGCAATCAAGAGCAACAAAGTGACAATGCAACAACCTGACATTAGAATACAAAACTGAGTTCTTGGTAAATGCTTTGTCCTAAATGAGGCGTTTTGCTGGTGAGAACTAGAGAATTCTCAATGCAAACCATAGGGGGAAAAGCAAGGCTGGAATAGGCTGCAGGAACTCTAGCTCGACATTGTTCTCATGACCTGAGTGAATAATCCTTCAATTCACCTCTATTGAAGCAGCAGTGAAAGTGATTTCTGAGCAATTCCATGAGGAGCAGTCCATCATCTCTGCACTCAATCTCGAAAACTGGACTCTTCATGTCTCAAGATGTTTTGGTAGAAGCAGAATGAACCTGAAATGACGGACATGAGTCTGGGAAACAAGGATTTGCTCATAGATGGTTGAGCATAGCTCACCCGTTTAACACAATCTCAGCTTGACAGGGAATTATGTTCTCATTGGGAACCTGAAACCTCTCATGAACCAAGCAGGCTAATCAGAACTGTGTTGCCAATGATGCAAGGTTGCAGTCTATTGATCCACAGAGAGTGGTCACTGTAAAACCAGGGCTTGTCCGGGATTTGAACCCGGGACCTCTCGCACCCTAAGCGAGAATCATACCCCTAGACCAACAAGCCAGATTGCATGCAGCAAAGAGTAGTGTTGGCAGGTAAAAGTATCTTTTTAATGTTTTTCTGCACAGTTGTGCATACAATACTCATCATATAGGGTAGCAGAGGAAATTACGGGAAAAAAGGTTCAAGTCTCCCAGGCTTTCTTCAAATAGTCTGTATGGTCGTGCCCTTTTCACTCAAGTTGAACAGGGCTAGAATAAAAGTGTCATGGAAGACAGCAGAATCTCACAAGCAGGGTTTGTAATTCCTTTAGGAGTTGCAGCAGTATATCTGTGATCACAACTAAGAAGAAAAATATTCGTTGATTTACCCCTGGTGTATTACATCTGACTGGTTTCTTCATGTTTCAAGATGGTTTTGTTGAAACTGAATAAATATGTAAAGGGGTCCGCCTTGGAAAGATGTCTTTGCTTTCGCAAGCAATGACCAGCCATGTCAGAGTGGTGCAGTTGGACAGAGGATTGTGGGCTCCCTTGGCGGTGGAACCTCTCTCAACCTCTGATGAGCCAAGGAGGCTCGCCAGAACCACTTGTTCCACAGAGAGGTCGACTGTTCAATGCAAAACCAGGGCTCGTCCGGGATTTGAACCCGGGATCTCTCGCACCCGAAGCGAGAATCATACCCCTAGACCAACGAGCCAGCATGGCCCGTGGAATGATGTTGCTCACTGTGAGTCGGATAATGTGGCATAACCATCTTTTTCCGTGTCTTTCGACAGAAAACTTCTGATATGATCTGGCACAGCATTATGCGAAACGAAGCTTCAAGGTTTCTAGTTTTTCTTCAGAAAACCTATATGGTTTTATTCATTTCACTCCATTTAAACAGGGCTAGAATCGTTTTTGGAGACAGCGTTATCACAGAAGAAGGCTTTGCAATGCCTGTGGGAGCTGCAGCAAGCTACCTGCTACGAAAATTAACAAGAAAAGTGCTTGCTTTTGTCACCATTATTTATAAGAGCTGCAGAAACTCCCTCAACTCCAATTTGTTTGAAAAGACATTTTAACAAAGTCAAGGCAAGTGGGCTTTTATTGTCATTCCAGCCATATACAGTTCAGTACACAGTGAAATGAAACAACGTTCCTCTAAGACCAAACAATAACTAACTAGCTAACTAAGAAACCTAGTTAGCTGGCTAGCTGAGACAAGACTAATTGACGTGACAACATAAATTAAGAACAGAAATTAACAGACAAACTAACTAGCTAACTTGGAGAACTAATTAGCCGACTAGCTGGGACAAGACAGATCTACAATTTTAGTTAAACAGTGAACTATCTACGTTTTCATACAAAAGAAACAACATAAAGTGCACATGCAAATGGGCAATCAAGAGCAACAAAGTGACAATGCAACCACCTGACATTAGAATACAAAACTGAGTTCTTGGTGAATGCTTTGTCCTAAAGGAGGCGTTTTGCTGGTGAGAACTAGAGAATTCTCAATGCAAACCATAGGGGGAAAAGCAAGGCTGGAATAGGCTGCAGGAACTCTAGCTCGACATTGTTCTCATGACCTGAGTGAATAATCCTTCAATTCACCTCTATTGAAGCAGCAGTGAAAGTGATTTCTGAGCAATTCCATAAGGAGCAGTCCATCATCTCTGCACTCAATCTCGAGAACTGGACTCTTCATGTCTCAAGATGTTTTGGTAGAAGCAGAATGAACCTGAAATGACGGACATGAGTCTGGGAAACAAGGATTTGCTCATAGATGGTTGAGCATAGCTCACCCGTTTAACACAATCTCAGCTTGACAGGGAATTATGTTCTCATTGGGAACCTGAAACCTCTCATGAACCAAGCAGGCTAATCAGAACTGTGTTGCCAATGATGCAAGGTTGCAGTCTATTGATCCACAGAGAGTGGTCACTGTAAAACCAGGGCTTGTCCGGGATTTGAACCCGGGACCTCTCGCACCCTAAGCGAGAATCATACCCCTAGACCAACAAGCCAGATTGCATGCAGCAAAGAGTAGTGTTGGCAGGTAAAAGTATCTTTTTAATGTTTTTCTGCACAGTTGTGCATACAATACTCATCATATAGGGTAGCAGAGGAAATTACGGGAAAAAAGGTTCAAGTCTCCCAGGCTTTCTTCAAATAGTCTGTATGGTCGTGCCCTTTTCACTCAAGTTGAACAGGGCTAGAATAAAAGTGTCATGGAAGACAGCAGAATCTCACAAGCAGGGTTTGTAATTCCTTTAGGAGTTGCAGCAGTATATCTGTGATCACAACTAAGAAGAAAAATATTCGTTGATTTACCCCTGGTGTATTACATCTGACTGGTTTCTTCATGTTTCAAGATGGTTTTGTTGAAACTGAATAAATATGTAAAGGGGTCAGCCTTGGAAATATGTCTTTGCTTTCGCAAGCAATGACCAGCCATGTCAGAGTGGTGCAGTTGGACAGAGGATTGTGGGCTCCCTTGGCGGTGGAACCTCTCTCAACCTCTGATGAGCCAAGGAGGCTCGCCAGAACCACTTGTTCCACAGAGAGGTCGACTGTTCAATGCAAAACCAGGGCTCGTCCGGGATTTGAACCCGGGATCTCTCGCACCCGAAGCGAGAATCATACCCCTAGACCAACGAGCCAGCATGGCCCGTGGAATGATGTTGCTCACTGTGAGTCGGATAATGTGGCATAACCATCTTTTTCCGTGTCTTTCGACAGAAAACTTCTGATATGATCTGGCACAGCATTATGCGAAACGAAGCTTCAAGGTTTCTAGTTTTTCTTCAGAAAACCTATATGGTTTTATTCATTTCACTCCATTTAAACAGGGCTAGAATCGTTTTTGGAGACAGTGTTACCACAGAAGAAGGCTTTGCAATGCCTGTGGGAGCTGCAGCAAGCTACCTGCTACGAAAATTAACAAGAAAAGTGCTTGCTTTTGTCACCATTATTTATAAGAGCTGCAGAAACTCCCTCAACTCCAATTTGTTTGAAAAGACATTTTAACAAAGTCAAGGCAAGTGGGCTTTTATTGTCATTCCAGCCATATACAGTTCAGTACACAGTGAAATGAAACAACGTTCCTCTAAGACCAAACAATAACTAACTAGCTAACTAAGAAACCTAGTTAGCTGGCTAGCTGAGACAAGACTAATTGACGTGACAACATAAATTAAGAACAGAAATTAACAGACAAACTAACTAGCTAACTTGGAGAACTAATTAGCCGACTAGCTGGGACAAGACAGATCTACAATTTTAGTTAAACAGTGAACTATCTACGTTTTCATACAAAAGAAACAACATAAAGTGCACATGCAAATGGGCAATCAAGAGCAACAAAGTGACAATGCAACAACCTGACATTAGAATACAAAACTGAGTTCTTGGTAAATGCTTTGTCCTAAATGAGGCGTTTTGCTGGTGAGAACTAGAGAATTCTCAATGCAAACCATAGGGGGAAAAGCAAGGCTGGAATAGGCTGCAGGAACTCTAGCTCGACATTGTTCTCATGACCTGAGTGAATAATCCTTCAATTCACCTCTATTGAAGCAGCAGTGAAAGTGATTTCTGAGCAATTCCATGAGGAGCAGTCCATCATCTCTGCACTCAATCTCGAGAACTGGACTCTTCATGTCTCAAGATGTTTTGGTAGAAGCAGAATGAACCTGAAATGACGGACATGAGTCTGGGAAACAAGGATTTGCTCATAGATGGTTGAGCATAGCTCACCCGTTTAACACAATCTCAGCTTGACAGGGAATTATGTTCTCATTGGGAACCTGAAACCTCTCATGAACCAAGCAGGCTAATCAGAACTGTGTTGCCAATGATGCAAGGTTGCAGTCTATTGATCCACAGAGAGTGGTCACTGTAAAACCAGGGCTTGTCCGGGATTTGAACCCGGGACCTCTCGCACCCTAAGCGAGAATCATACCCCTAGACCAACAAGCCAGATTGCATGCAGCAAAGAGTAGTGTTGGCAGGTAAAAGTATCTTTTTAATGTTTTTCTGCACAGTTGTGCATACAATACTCATCATATAGGGTAGCAGAGGAAATTACGGGAAAAAAGGTTCAAGTCTCCCAGGCTTTTCTTCAAAAGTCTGTATGGTCGTGCCCTTTTCACTCAAGTCGAACAGGGCTAGAATAAAAGTGTCATGGAAGACAGCAGAATCTCACAAGCAGGGTTTGTAATTCCTTTAGGAGTTGCAGCAGTATATCTGTGATCACAACTAAGAAGAAAAATATTCGTTGATTTACCCCTGGTGTATTACATCTGACTGGTTTCTTCATGTTTCAAGATGGTTTTGTTGAAACTGAATAAATATGTAAAGGGGTCAGCCTTGGAAATATGTCTTTGCTTTCGCAAGCAATGACCAGCCATGTCAGAGTGGTGCAGTTGGACAGAGGATTGTGGGCTCCCTTGGCGGTGGAACCTCTCTCAACCTCTGATGAGCCAAGGAGGCTCGCCAGAACCACTTGTTCCACAGAGAGGTCGACTGTTCAATGCAAAACCAGGGCTCGTCCGGGATTTGAACCCGGGACCTCTCGCACCCGAAGCGAGAATCATACCCCTAGACCAACGAGCCAGCATGGCCCGTGGAATGATGTTGCTCACTGTGAGTGGGATAATGTGGCATAACCATGTTTTTCCGTGTCTTTCGACAGAGAACTTCTGATATGATCTGGCACAACATTATGCGAAACGAAGCTTCAAGGTTTCTAGTTTTTCTTCAGAAAACCTATATGGTTTTATTCATTTCACTCCATTTAAACAGGGCTAGAATCGTTTTTGGAGACAGCGTTATCACAGAAGAAGGCTTTGCAATGCCTGTGGGAGCTGCAGCAAGCTACCTGCTACGAAAATTAACAAGAAAAGTGCTTGCTTTTGTCACCATTATTTATAAGAGCTGCAGAAACTCCCTCAACTCCAATTTGTTTGAAAAGACATTTTAACAAAGTCAAGGCAAGTGGGCTTTTATTGTCATTCCAGCCATATACAGTTCAGTACACAGTGAAATGAAACAACGTTCCTCCAAGACCAAGGTGCTACATACAACATGAATTTAACAACATAAATTAACAATAACTAACTCGCTAACTAAGAAACCTAGTTAGCTGGCTAGCTGAGACAAGACTAATTGACATGACAACATAAATTAAGAACAGAAATTAACAGAAAAACTAACTAGCTAACTTGGAGAACTAATTAGCCGACTAGCTGGGACAAGACAGATCTACAATTTTAGTTAAACAGTGAACTGTCTATGTTTTCATACAAAAGAAACAACATAAAGTGCACATGCAAATGGGCATCAAGAGCAACAAAGTGACAATGCAACCACCTGACATTAGAATACAAAACTGAGTTCTTGGTGAATGCTTTGTCCTAAATGAGGCGTTTTGCTGGTGAGAACTAGAGAATTCTCAATGCAAACCATAGGGGGAAAAGCAAGGCTGGAATAGGCTGCAGGAACTCTAGCTCGACATTGTTCTCATGACCTGAGTGAATAATCCTTCAATTCACCTCTATTGAAGCGAAGCAGCGGTGAAAGTGATTTCTGAGCAATTCCATGAGGAGCAGTCCATCATCTCTGCACTCAATCTCGAGAACAGGACTCTTCATGTCTCAAGATGTTTTGGTAGAAGCAGAATGAACCTGAAATGACGGACATGAGCCTGGGAAACAAGGATTTGCTCATAGATGGTTGAGCATAGCTCAGCCGTTTAACACAATCTCAGCTTGACAGGGAATTATGTTCTCATTGGGAACCTGAAACCTCTCATGAACCAAGCAGGCTAATCAGAACTGTGTTGCCAATGATGCAAGTCTGTTGATCCACAGAGAGTGGTCACTGTAAAACCAGGGCTTGTCCGAGATTTGAACCCGGGACCTCTCGCACCCTAAGCGAGAATCATACCCCTAGACCAACAAGCCAGATTGCATGCAGCAGAGAGTAGCGTTGGCAGGTAACAGTATCTTTTTAATGTTTTTCTGCACAGTTGTGCATACAATACTCATCATATAGGGTAGCAGAGGAAATTACGGGAAAAAAGGTTCAAGTCTCCCAGGCTTTTCTTCAAAAGTCTGTATGGTCGTGCCCTTTTCACTCAAGTCGAACAGGGCTAGAATAAAAGTGTCATGGAAGACAGCAGAATCTCACAAGCAGGATTTGTAATTCCTGTAGGAGTTGCAGCAGTATATCTGTGATCACAACTAAGAAGAAAATTATTCGTTGATTTACCCCTGGTGTATTACATCTGACTGGTTTCTTCATGTTTCAAGATGTAACTAAGATCTAACTACGTAACTTGGAGACCTAATTAGCCGACTAGCTGGGACAAGACAGATCTACATTTTTACAGAAGGAGCCCTGTGAAACAGCCGCCTATAGGTCCCATAGCGAACCATGACAATGTGATCCACCGCTATTACGCAGTTAACGATGCCCTGGCCCATAAATGTCCCCACGCGCTTTCCAATAAGATGGTTGCAATGCTGTATAATTTCGCCAGGTGGAGCATTGACTGCTTCAGTTAACTGCAGTGTCCAGGCAGTTTATACAGCATGTCTATATACTGTAGAGCTGTTGTCAACATAGTCTCAAAAATAGATGATACGGTAAAAAAAAAAAATTAAAACAGATTAATTAAACAGTATTTTTAAAATCACTCAATACAGAACCCATGATGCTTATGCTATTTAAAATTAATTAATTTCTTAATAAATAAAATTACTTATTGCACTATTTTCCAAGACATCCTTAATAATCCTTAAAGTCATGGTAATGTATAATTTATCTATACCGATAGCTGTAGATACGAAATATAAACGCAGGCAATGTATTTTACATTACGGTGTATTTTATCTAGTTCCATTTAATACACTGATCGAAAATATGTTGCTGCGAAGTAAAGCTCAAAATGTATCTTCTGCTTGGGTATGTTTTCATTATATGTTTGATGTTTTAGAAAAATTGGCATAACAAATTGATTAATGGCCCATAATATCTGGAACAAATATCTGCCCATACGGATGTTACATGGCACGGTATGGAGAACCGCAACGCGAGATGTTTACAATGGTAAGAGCTTTTACACAGGATATGAGAGGGGTTTAACGAAATAAGAGTATGTGAGAGTGTTTATGATATGCACGGGAAGACCTTTCCTTTGGACGTGGCGTGGCATTATTAATTATTGTAGGAAACTTGAAAGGAAACAAAAGAAAACTGATAACACAAAATAAAACAACTGATAAAACAAAGAGGAGAACAGACAGAGCTCTGGAAACAAAAATAAAACTTTTGATCCTCTCTGGGCTTATGCCCTTACCGAGGACCTATGAGAGAGAGGTATGTATTTTTTGTGATGTGGTAGCAGCCTGTGGATCTGCCCGTTCTGAACAGTTTGTGCGCGGATCTGCATCTCGCGCGACCCGCATCAGTTCAACAGATCAGTATTTCTTTTGTCATTTATCCCTGCATAACGTTCCACCAGCAAAGATCTGATGGGGCATTAATCACTTATCACAACTGTGAATAGCTGCGGTGGCAGAGACAGATTAAATCCCCATAAACATTCACACTTGAGAACAATACTAAAACAACTAAAAAGTTCCAGAGGTTTAGCGCCTGTTATCGCATGACAGGGATCACCTACAGTATACTACTGTGTTTTTCACTGATATTTTTTGCCCCAGTTTCATTTGGTTTTATGTGACTTCATGTGCTATTTGTGTGCGCGTGTATGTGTGTGTGTGTGAGAGAGAGAGGGAGAGAGAGAGAGAGAACACAGTTGCATTCAAAGGTTTAATCAGCTATTTACAGTTAAAGTGCCACAGGTGTGTGCTCCTGCATTCGTCAGATTCGCCTGAGCTGGTTTTAACACAAACACATTTGCGCACCGGCAGGTTGAAAGAACCCAACTTAATTAATGGCTCATATTATCTGGAACAAATATCTGCTCATACGGATCAGTATTTTTTTTTGTCATTTAATCATGCATAATGCTCCCCCATCACAAATCTGATCATTAATCACTTATCACAACTGTGAATGTTATTATTGTAACACACTCGCTCGTGTGTGCAAAAAACAAAGTACAACATAGAATACAAAAGTGTATGATAAGTTGTTTTATTGTGTGTATGTGCTTTAAATATACACTAAACTTTTGCAAAGTGAAAGTGAGTTGCGTATACATGCCTTTTTGAACAAAAGGCTGATAAACGACCATGCAGATATGAGCAGATCTATCAATAAAACTGCAGACATACTCCCCCAGAAATGCAACAAACACAAAAATATATGCTACTCGCTGAATACAACGTGACAGCACGTAGAATCCCTAAGCTTTGATTGCACTTTCTCCAGTCATTATTATTATTAGTAGTACACTCTAAAAAATGTTTCTGTAATCACACTGTTGGGTTGCTTTTGCTATGAATACTAAAAGCGCTACATGATTAAAGTCAATGCAAAAAAACGGAAAAAGAAATGTCTCCGTTTCCTCCCTAGACCTTTTCTCTGCATCACAATGAAAGGATTTCTGAAAACTATCACTGGCTAACTATCTTTGCAGTGGTTAAAACAGCGGATTAATTCCATTTGGGTATTTCTAACAGGCAATCTACTGTATTTACATTATGTGAAGTTGTGTACATGTACAACCTGATGGGATTGCCGGTGGGAGGGGTGGCCCGAGCGTTGCGGTGCTGCGCGATCCGGCCATGCCCGATGGAAGTCTGCAATGAGTTCCTGGTTTAGGATGACTCGGGTTGGAACCCAGCTCCGTTCCTCCGGGCCGTACCCTTCCCAGTCCACTAGATATTGGAGGGAAACCTCTATCCTCATGGTGTCTAGAAGTTCCTTAACTCTGAATGCGAGGGCACCTTCAATCTTCACAGCCCCGGGGAGTACTGGTTCCGCTACGCCATCAACCAGCGGTCTGCAGATCACTGGCCTGAGAAGAGAAATAAAAAAAAAGTGGGTGGGAAGTTGTAATTTAAAGGAAACCGGGTTTACCAGAGAGAGAATGGAGAAGGGACCTATGTATCGCAGGGTGAGTTTACAGAAGGGGAGGTTCAGGTGAAGATCCCATGTCGAGAGCCATACCCTATCACCTACCTGGAGCGGAGGACTTTCCCCTCACCATCGGCATACTTTTTGAAGCGATGAACTGCTTGGGAGATCTTCATGTGTGCATCCTCCCATACTCTTTCCGCTCTCTTAAACCACTGATCCACCATGGGTACATCGGTGGGAGTGGTATCTCAGGGACAGAGAGATGAGCTGATGCCCCAGCAAACACTGAAACGACGTTAGGCCGGTTGCGGAGTGACGTAGCGAATTTTGTGCGTTAGGTGATAGTGAAGCGGAAACGCATGAAGAACAGCGCCCAGTGGGCTTGGTGAGGGTTTAATCTTTTTGCTTGTTGGATGACGATATCATAGTTTCATTCGGCAGGTGTTAATTTACGCGAGAAGAAAGCGCAGGTGTGGAGTTTCTCTGGGTCGCCTTGGCATTGTGACAGCACCGCTTCTACCCCTATTTCTGATGTGTCGACCTCCACTAAAAAGGCCTTCTTGGCATTGGGTATTCTTAAAATAGGCGCAGTGGTAAAGAAAACTCGGGGGGGGGAAACTCGCATAGACGTTTCAGTTTCGCTTTTAACAAAGCTCTGAGCGGCGCTGCCAACATGCTGAAGCCCCTTTCATGCTGAAATAAATCACCGATAAAAATTTGCGAACCCCAGAAAACTTTGTATCGCCTTCACTGACTTGGGTTCCGACCATTGTTGTACTGCCACTACCTTGGTCATCTCTATTTCGACCCCCTGGGGTCCTATGCAATAGCCGAGGAATACAACCTCCTTCTTGGGGAATTCGCATTTCTCTGCCTTCGCATAGAGCCCGTGTTTGCGCAGACGATGAAGGACGGCGGTTACATGACGGACATGTTCAGAATATGACCGGGAGTATACCAAGATATCATCTAAGTGAACTATAATGAACCAGTCGTTCATGAACCCCTGAAACACCGCATGTGCGTTTACCAGACCATAAGCCATTATGTTATATTGATAATGTCCGGAAGTCGTGCTAAATGCAGTCTTCCATTCATTGCCTCGTCGCACACGAACAAGATTATAAGCGCTTCGGGGGTCGAGTTTAGTGAAGATGGAGGTGCCTCGGAGTTGGTCGATAGGGGCCTGTACCAGTGGCAGAAGGTGCTTATATTTTATTGTATTTTTTATTGACTGCATTGAGACCACGGTAATCAATACAGGGGCGTAAGCCCACCTCCTTTCTTTTCGATAAAGAAAAAACCTGCCAAAGCGGGTGACGTGGACCTGCTGATGAGCCCCTGCCGGAGAGCTTCACTCACATATTCCTCGCCCATGCTTTCTCCATGGACAATGGATAAATGCGAGAGCTTGGTGGTGTTTTCCCCGCCAAAAGCTCTATCACGCAGTCCCACGGCCGATGAGAGGGAAGTCGTGCAGCTGCCCTATCACTAAACACGTCTTTAAGTAGCTCGTACTCTGATGGTACACTCGTAGAAACTTGGGCGCACAGGCTCTCAATAGAAGTGGTTTGGACCGAGGAAGCACAAAGAATTTTTAATTCTCTCCTCACAGGCCAGGAGAAGACGTTTGCACCCCTCCGGATTCTCTGCATATTTTTCTGGAGAGGTGGGGCGTGGTGGTGAGGGTACGGAGCGCTGGCGAGGAGAGAAGGATGGAGTGGCACAGGTGTTACAAAAACGCTGCCTTTTGTAAAGTGAAAGTACCAGCCGCGGGTTCATGCACGCCAATGAACAGCTTTATTTCACAATCACATTCCAGCTATTATTTCCAGCCGTTGTCAAACAATGGATGAAATAATTATTCAATGCTGGACACAAACAGCAAAAAAGCATGATGATTATTATTATAAAAAGCCTGAATTATAATTATTATAAAACCCCCCATGCATATAAGAATATGTACTTTAAAATATTGATATTTTTTGGTCCATTCATGTCTCCTGATGGTGCTCAATGTCAACACATTTTTACCTTTTCACGAAGATATGTTGACATATTCACGAATCAGGACACTAACATAGTTAACACTATCAGATAGCCTACCATCAGGAAATTTAATTGATTTAATTAATTTAAGACCATTTAAACTGAGGCATTGCCATGTCTTTCATTGTTTTGTCCCTGTTAAGACATTACAAAAACTATAAAAATAAACTTTTTATTATGAACTTAAAAGCACGATTTTAGGCATCTCATTTCATTATTATGAACATAATATGAAGCACATATACACACATTCATACACACATACACACTCATCATGAAAGATCTATTGTAAAACAAAATAAAATTCATGTTTGCTTCAGCATTGGAAACTATTGTTTTAGGCTAACTAATTATACTGTAAATGGTTTTAACTACACTCTAAAAAATGCTGGGTTGTTTCTGTAAACACATTGTTGGGTTGTTCATGCTGAGTCAAAATTCTGGATTATTTCAGGTCCTTTAAACGGATTGTTGGGTTGGCTAATGCTGGGTCAAATGAGATGTAGTGGGTCATTTACAAATGAACACCTGGTTGGGTTATTTTGACCCAACAACTGGTTTATTCTTTATTTCTCAAACGACAGCCTGCAAAATGTTTGAAATATTACTGTTATTGTGTCACAAAGTGTAGTTTTAAGAGTAGTTTAAACAAGAATGTATGTGTGTACAGCTCAAAACATCAATCAGTTATTAAAGATAGACTCTATTTAAAAAAGTGTCTGAACGATTTCCAGTCAATCCTACGGTGCTCCTCGCTCATGTAGCCGCTCAACGCTGCCTCATCTTGGCAGGAACTTCTGAAAACGACCATTGGCTGTGGTGTCTCTGCAGTGTTTTTTTTTTTTTTCATTTTGTGTATTTCTAACAGGTAATTTTTGGTATAATACGGGTATGGTATAATATATCGCTATGAGAAGTGTCCTGTAAGCTGCGTTCTATTTGTCCTCAAACCCTCGAGTGTGCACTTCCAAGTCAAGTCCGCTCTTTGCGGTTTTGGAATTGAGACACAGCATGAGGAACTTTGCCACGTCACTTAATGCTGGCAAGATTTTATGGTAAGTTTATGTAAATTTTTACCTAAATTTTAAATGTTGTAGTTGTGGTCAGAGCTCATTTTCATGTTTATTCGCTTTTCCACCATTTTAGTCGCACTTATGATATTCAGGCGAGGGGAGTTCATGTTTTTATATTCTGTGCCAACAGTCGGCTATTGTGTATTTTATGATAAAAGTGTGTTTGTAGCACACACACACACACACACACACACACACACACACACACACACACACACACACAAAACTAAATGTAATCGTAAATGTAATTTTAGGTAAATTACTAGTAATCTTTGCTAAAGCTGTGTGTGTGGAAAGTCTCTTGGCATATTTTATAATATTTAATAAGTGTCAGAAGAAGCTATTGGGATATGTTTAATGACAGTCTTAATATGTCTTCTGTTTCTGTCTGTTAAAAAAACTGGTTGTGCTATTTTGACCCAGCAGTTGGTTTATTCTTTGGAGAACTTTCTGGATTCTTCACTTCTACTGGATCATGCTCAGAGCACTCAGTATTTTATGGTGAGATAATGTAAATTTTTACTTTTTTTAGTAACTTGTAGTAGGAGCAAGCATATTTTATTGTTTAAATAAATGCTTTGATATTAATATTTTGTGGGATTCATATTGTTTTCCCATTCTGTTTTGTTATTCAAAAAAATGAGAAAGCATCATGGTTAAGTCATAGTTTAAAACAAGATTTTTCTTTATCCTTATGAAATATTTATTATAAGTTGTAAATTCACCATTAAATATCATATTCATCTAGTGTTTGTTGAGAATTTGAAAAGGGGTGAAGGTTTTGTATTAAATCCGGATTAAACATACACTTAGGGAAAACACTACAAACAAAACAGATATACTTTAAATAAAACGAAACCAAAACACGAATAAAGACGAGACATACTCCTTAGACTTATTGTAACAAATGCAAGACAAAAACTAGAACTCAAACACACCTTTTATAATGAAATTAATGATCAACTCGGATCAGGTGCGTGCCCATGTGACCATGTGCCTGGGTTAAAAACAACCCAAACTGGGTTGTTTTTAACCCAGCTGCTGGATAAATATTGGACCAACTACATGCTGGGTTAATTTAACCCAGCAAAATGGGTTATTTATTTAACCCAGCAAGATGGGTAAAATATTCAATCCAAATGCTAGGTCATATTTAACTATAATGCTGAGTTAATTCACAGACCAGGCTGAAAGTTTGAGTGTAACAAGGTAACAGTAATAAATGTTAAATACAGTGAACAAATTCAGTCATAGGTGAGTGAAAGTGTGCATACAGACCTTATATTGAACGTTTACATTTCCTCTTAAATGCTTGAGGAGGAAGAAAAAAAGACACGAAGCTGACACAGCCAATGAATACACCGGTGAACTTCGGGGGAGGGGCAGTCTGATCTGTGATGTTAGCTGTCGCTAGCTAACCCAACTCCAACCCAGCAAGCTGGGTTAAACAAAAAGTACCCAACTCCCTGTAAATAACCCAGAAATATTACCCAAAAGAGGCAACCCAGCATTTGGGTAGTAAAAACAACCCAGCATTTTTTAGTGTTTAGTGACAGTTGGTTAACATCACGGACAAGACCGCCCCTCCCCATTGGAAACAATATTAGGCTAACTAATTGAGCACAATTCTTTCGTTGTACTTGGTCTGGCTTTTAGATAAAGTCCTTCCATGCACCATCTGGCGAATATTTAGTGAAGCACAACACATTTATTTAAATTCCCCAATGTGGCTTGAGGGATCCCGCCGAATTGCGGGATTTCAAAGGAAAAGAGTCCATTCTTAACGGCCATATCTTTAAGTTTTTAAGTTTAATGTAGCACTGCCACAAGAGCCTGAAAATCATTTAGTATTTTGGAGAAAAGTTTTTTTTTTTCATAAAAATAATTGTTAAAGTCACATTTATTTCAATCTGCCACAGGAGCTGCTCATACAGTTCTACTCAGCTGTCATTGAATCTGTCCTGTGCACTTCAATAACCTGTCTGTATTGAGCTCAGCTACAAAAGGACGGTTCTGTCACGAACTGGTATGACAGGCAGTTCGGGCAGGTGTTATTGCCAAGGGCAGAAAAGGCAAGCATAAATGCAGAGGTGTTGGTTTTTTCAACATAAAAAAAAACAAATGTAAGGGTTCTGGACATACAAACACACATATCCCATCTCTTTAGACACATTTAGGCTTCTTTCAACATAAACAGGCTTCTCTTAACAAATACAGACTCTTCTAGACATTAACAGATCGCTTAAGCATTTCAGACCGTTTAAACATTTCAGACTCTGTAGGACTGACACGAAACTAGAGACTGGACGGGACCGGGATATTAGAGACAGGACTACTGGAGGCTGGACAGGACAGGACTACTGGAGGCTGGACGGGACAGGACTACTGAAGGCTAAGGGAGCACACTGAAGGCTAAGAGAGCACACCAGAGGCTAGGGAGACACCCTGGAGGCTAAGGAGACACACTAGAGGCTAGGGAGACACACCCGAGGTTAACAGAACTCACAGGAGACTAATAGGACACACTAAACATTTAACACAATCACTCATACATGCCCAAAATAAACTAAGAAAACACACTTACACATTATACAAATCACAGAACACAACAGAGCCCAGATAAACAAACATAAGTAAAATAAAACATAATCAAAACAAAACCAAACCAAAACATATGCCCACTGAGAGTATTAATGCTCGACCCAGTTTCCCAGAACAACCAGCTATTTATAACAATAATAATGAGTTACCTCGGTTCAGGTGAGCACCTGCATCACCTTACCGTGGTGTCTTCTGGGAAACTGAGTCGACTAACAAAAAACTACAAAACAAACGTGTGCACACAGTGACCACTAGTGGTAGTCCCTTACAGGTTCAGACTACTGAACGGATTATCGACACTCCACTGCCCACACTGCAAGAACTGTATATATCCAGAGTGGAAAATAGGGATCGGAATATCACTTTTGACCCTTCACACCCAAGCCACCTTCTGTTTGAACTTTTGCCATCTGGTCGATGCTACAGGGCACCCAACACCAGGACAGTCAAGCATAAGAACAGTTTTTCAGACAATTCACTGTTTATATTCATGTATATCTACTCACTCTTCATTCTTTGTCTCCTCTTACGTTTGCGTCTAAACGTAACTAGTGGGGCAATGCCAGGGTAACGTCCCAGTCCTTCTCTCTGTGTTGCTCTGTTTTCTAATGTCAAGTGAATTTCTTTTGGAACCAGTCCAATCAGAAAACTCCTGTTTCAAGGACTGCACCTCCAGGGAACCGCTGGCAATAAAAGTGAGTACACCCCTAAGTGAAAATGTACAAATTGTCATTGGATAGATACTTATACTGGATTACTAGGTTACTAACTAAGTGCCATCAATCAAACACATTTGGGAAGGGTTGTTGTTGTTTTGGGGTTGGGAGGGATTATTCCAAGTATGGAAGAAACAGATACGTCTTGAGTCATCATTTAAAAATGGTCAAAGACTCATCTCTACGGACATCTAGAAGTTCATTCCACCACCTAGGGGCTAGACATCTAGCAGGTGGACAAAGGAAGACCTGCCAGGAGTGAGTAGCAGTAGTCCAGTCTTAAAATAACAAGAGACTGAACAAGCACCTTAGTAGTCTGTGAAGAAAGAAGTGGGCGAATTCTTCTGATCAACAGAAATGAATCTGGGTAATGTCTTGCTCGATCCCTGAAAGATGGTGGAATCAGACGACCAGTGCTGGATGATCGGAGGGAAGATGGTTGCTCAGAGACAATAGGCCTTTTAATCTGCTCTGTTTACTGAGCTCTTATTTTCTGATCCTCATCCAAGTTCTGTATTATATTAAGTCTAATGCATTTCTTATATATTTTAATTTCTTATTATTACTAAATTTTATGTTTTTTTTTTTTTGCTATTAGCCAATGTTTTATTCAATGCTGTTTGTATGTATTGTATTCAAGCAGGGGATTAAACTTTTCCATTTGCCATGAGTTTGTGTGGAGTTATCCACCTTCTCCCAAGAGATATTGAGTGCTACACAGCAGTCTATACAAAAAAATCTTATTAATCACTGCAGTAGTTATCCAGCAAAAGGAGCTACCAAATCCACAATATAAGCAATGAAATAATACTCAGTACACTATGTGTAGTCCATTATTTATCCAATAAGGAGAGACATGTAATTTAGCTATAGCAAAAAGGTTTTTATTATATGTTGCAGGTTGCTAACATTTTAATTATTGTCTAAAATATATGAATACCATTAATTTGTTCTAAGTCTCTCTCCTACACCGGCCTCCATTAACCAAAAGCAAACGCTAAACTGATGTAATGAAGTAATAACATTGATATAATTAGTAGTAGTAGTCTTAGTAGTAGTGGTGCTAGTATCATAGTACATGTAGTAGTAGCAGTAGTAGGAGTAATAAAAAGTAGTAATAATAAGAATATAAATATACAAATAACATATTATTTAAAAAATAAGTAAGAATTATTACATTTTATTATAGTAATAGTGGTAGTACCATTATGTTTTTATTGTCAAATAAATAAATGAACAAATAAAAAACTACCCATCCTCATTTAAAAATAAACCTATAACTTTGAAGAGAATCCATCGAAGATTAAACTACTCACATTAAAAGAAATACAGTACAGTATGCACCACAGTTTGAGCCACAGGTGAAGACTCAGACATAAAACATTTGTTTCTTCTTCTGAAACACTTCTCCATCTGGTTGATTTCTCCATTTCACAGTAGTGTTGACAGACATTCCATGCTCCTGTACCTTCTGCTTGATCTGAAGAAAACAACATGATTTTAATAATCTAAATAAAACAGGGTGGGAATATAAATACAGTACTGAAGTTCACGTTCATTTTTTTCTTTTTTATAAAAACTACTCCAGTTCACCTACTGCATGAAAAATGTGATGCGCTGTGATCGTTATAATAATGAATGAAGGAGTGATGTCATGAAGTAGAGGTTCTGTTACCTCCTATTTCATTAAAACAAGTGCATTTAGAATTCAGATGTAAATTCATTTAGAATTCTAAGTGATTTTAGAATTCAGAATTGTCATGCACTGATATCATTTATATATTTTTTTATGTTCCATGCCTGTTCTGAGCAAAAGATGCAGGTTCTTAAATATAGTACAATAAAGTAAGCTGTAATAGCGAATGGTGAGACCCACCTTCTCCATGATGACCGCCATTACCACAAGATCATTCATGTCTTGATTGGACCAGACTTCCAATTTGATGGTCTGTTGTGTTTTTGGATACAAAACTGGATGCAAAAAATATATATAGTTTACAAATAAATTTGATAATTAATACACATATATAAATATCACAATCAGTATGACTTAAACTCACTTTTGTGACAGAAGAAAGGCTTTATGTCTGAGCACTGTGCATCTGCATCCAGACCATTATAGATATAACCACAGTTTTCATTTCCAAGAGCATTATCAGGTTTTCCAGTCATCCATGAAATGGAGGATATATTGGTCTTGTCTGACCACTTCCAGGGTCCTTTGTACAGTCCAATCCAAGAATATAAAGGGGACCCTGCTATCAATTGCAGTATAATTGAGTTTTCTGCTGAGGTTTTCGCGCTGGCCATGTCTGTGTGATACTGTCTGCAGTAGCTCTGAGCATCATACCAGGTCATTGGAGAATTAATCAATATGTACCTACTATTGCCAGTGTACCTGTCTGTAAGAATTAAAGATATAGTACTTTATATATACACATGCAATAAAAAATCCCTGGATTCTAGAAAGATGGGTTTGCCAACCAAACCAATATACTCATAAATTTTGTCAATTTAAGTCAAATTGTAAAAAGCCTTCCCTGACATTGTAAATATATAAATTGTCATTTTGTAAATATTGTATATATATATATATATATATATATATATATATATATATATATATATATATATATGCTCTATTGACTGTTGTTCATCAAAAAAAGGATTTTCTATGAGGCAAATAAAGACATCAGCTCCGCACAATTTCCCATGTGAATGAAGATCAGCTATTGAGTTTTGGCTTTTTTTTGTTGTTGTATTTAGTGATTTGTTTTTACATTTATTGAACTTTAGATTTTCAGCACACTGTTCAGAATAAAGAGTCATGCAAAAGTATTTACCCCCTTCCTGTTTTTTTGCTTGCATATTTGTCACACTTAAATTATTTAGATTATCAAAGATGAGCTGAGTAAATGTAAAATTTTACAAAAGTAACCTACCAACACTACCTGGCTCTATGTGAAAAAGAATTGCCCCCACCCACCTTGCTAAATCATGAATAAACTTTGATTAACAATTTTTTTATGCTGATTTAAATTTCACAACAGCCACTGCTGACCGAAAAGAACACAAACATTTGCCAAAATAACATCTTTATTATCCACAAGATTTTGGGGGCAAATATTCTGTGGACTGATGGTTCTGTTCATCTCTGAATGACTTGAAATAAAGTTAAGGTATTTGAGTGGCCTAGTCACTGACTTCTGATTTAAATCTCGGATGCTGTGGGATGACAGGCCGTTCATGCTCAAAAATCCTTCAGTGTGTCTGAATTTAAAATAATTCTGCATGGCAAAATTCCCAGTGTTGATTTAACACCCCAAGTGTTTGTATATGACCTAATGGCCACGAATGTACTCTGAAAGTGCTAAATCAACACTCTGGGTGTTAATTCAAGACTAAGGATTTTGCTGTATGCAAAGAAGAGTGGGCCATAATGAAAGCCCCATTACCAGTTTTTGCAAATGTTGATTGCCGGTATAGCCACCAGGGTGGCACAACCAGTTATTGGTTTAGGGGCAATGACTTTTTCAGGCAGGGTTGAATGATTTTTTCCCCTTAATAAATAAAATCATTATTTAAAAACAGCATTTTGTATTTACCCTGGTTATTTTTGTGTAATATTAAAATTCGTTTGATTATCTAAATCATTTAAGTGTGACAAATATGCAAAAAATTTAAATCTGTAAAAAAAAAAAAAAAAAAGAGCAAATACTATTTTACGGCACTATATGTGTGAAATAACAGCAGAGAAAACATGTTAATTCTCACCATCAAAGCATGTAAAGGGATGAAGGTCTGCACATGATACATCCCACCAACCACTATAGTAAGTTAGTAAGATGCACTCATAATGAATATTTTGAGGTGCGCCTGAAGCCCACTGTGTCACACTTCCCAGTGGCTCATTTTTCAGTGACCAGTGCCAGCTACTGCTCTCTGTGTACAGTCCAATCCAAGCACTGTAGTTGAATTGTTGGCTCTGTGATAAATTTTGCAGTTTTTTGATGTCATCATTTGTTTCAATAGTAGCCAGGTCATCAAAGTTGGCACGGCAGTAAGCCTGGGCATCAGTCCAGTTACTCGTCTGCTGGATCAGATGGTACTGACGGTGGACAGGCAGGACAAGGGGGATGATTCCTGTGGTGATTTGGGTTTGTGAAAAGATTTGTTACAACTGAGTGCTACCGGTTATTGATAATTAGTACATTACCATGTACAGTGGAACCTCGAATTGCAAGACTTTACAAATTGAAAAACGAACAAGCCTTGGTTTACGAATACCAAGTATCATGTATCACGAATGTGCTTCTTGTTTTGATGTCGAGCGTCATGTGATCACAACTGAGCCAAAGGTTTTTCTCTCTCTTCCACTGTGGAATTCTGAGTAATCGTCTCCCCTGCTAGGTCTTAGTGCTCGTCTCTCACTGATATAATCAACATTCGTGTACATGTGTACTGTTAAATATAACACTTCTGACCACATTTGTGTGTGTGTGTGTGTGTGTGTGTGTGAGAAGCCTGTTTTATTTTGTATTTGTATGTGTGTATACAGTGCGTGTGTACTGTTTATTATAACACATGTGTGTAAAGCAAAAGCAAGTCTCATTAGAGAGGTTAAAGATCCGTTTTCTCTCTCTCTCTCTCTCTCTCTCTCTCTCTCTCTCTCTGTCACCCTGCCCTGATTCCATTATGTGCACGTCATTGGACACCGTGCTCCTTCTCACACACCCCTCTCCCTCTCGCCTTCACACACACCCCTCCTCCTTTCATACACACACTCTCTCTCTCTAACAGAGACACTGCTCTTTCAAAGATTCTTTTCAAAGGTAAAGTGCAGGTTAATTTGTTTCATTTTTACTTTGTAGCAGTTAGTGTGCACGCACTCGAGTGTCAGAGATATTTCTTGTAAATTTTCCCAGATGAGGCAGTGTTTCCATTAGTGTGTGTGTGTGTGTGTGTGTGTGTGTGTGTGTGTGTGTGTGTGTGTGTGTGTGTTTGTGTGTGTTAAAGGCATTCCACAAAAATAAGAGTGGAGGAACATTTGTTAATATTATTATTTTGCTACCTAAAAGGTCCATTGGCCGTTTTCACTTAACTAAACCTTCAGCTATTTTGAAGTTATTTCAAACATTTTCAAATACCTCCTAGATGGTAGATTCAATTTACATTAAATCTAGTGTGAATAATCTCCAAAACAAAAAGTTGACTAGAGTGTTTGCCTCATATTAGCCAATGGACCATATTATTAAATGAGCTGTATACTCTGATCGCACAGTTTTTCAAAATTTCGGGTAGATAGTCAGGATTTGAATTCTATCCAGTTATGCTATTACTAAAAATGCTATCAGATTTTTGCTGCATGGTGATGTAGTGGTTAGCACTGTCGCTTTGCACCTCCAGGGTCCGGGTTTAATTTCCCGTCTCTGTGTGCATGGAGTTTGCATGTTCTCAGGTGGGTTTCTTCCGGGTACTCCGGTTTTTTCACACAGTCCAAATACAAGCAACCGAATTGAAGTTTGGATCTACAACTAATTAGCTAGAATTTAGCTTTTTTTAGCTAGCTTATTTTTTTGTTTGTTTGTTTTTTATTTCAGATTTCTTCCCTGTTCATAGAAAAAGTGTTTTAAATCTAACTGCATACATACATTTTAAGAAAGACTTAAAGAGCTTTCTCATTGGTGTATAGCTGAACACCAGTTGTTTTAATCAAAAACAAATGTGTAATTGGTCATCTCCAATGGCCTTTAAGAAGAAATTGTCTCAGTTCCTCATTGTCTTGATTGATTATCTCAATCATTAACAATAAAGAATTATGTGGAAATATGTGTCTGTGCTGCTAGGACCCTGATTACTGCCACCTGTGGCCATATATATCAGAATATATAAGAGACAAATTGCCTGCTTTAATGTCAGCTAATGTCTTGTCATTCACATTACAGTACATTAATGAGCTAAGCTTTTATTATAGTATATTTGATTCTGTCTCTTGTATTAAAAGGGTCCCAGAAATCTATTTTACAATTAAAGTGGCCCCTCACTTACATCAAGAACTATAAACACCTACTGTATATTCACACTTTGATGAGAGAATGTAATAGTTTGTCAGGTTACTGTCGCTGTGAATGAGCTGTTACTAAAGAAATGGTAATATACTGGACTGATGCGATGATAGAAAAGTGATTTGCAGCTGCACAGATATCAGAGTTGTTACTGTTAGAGAAAATCAATTATCACTTGCAAATTGCAAACTGCCTATGAATCAGGACCAGACATAGTAATAATTATATATTAAATAATTATAAACATAATTTGGCTTGTAATGTAAATAAGCCTGGAGAGAGTCCTGAGAAAGTTCTACAATCATATATGGAATATGTTTTTCTCATACCTGTGAAAAACAGTGTTGTAAACTGGCACTTCTTCATCGCTGATGTGTTGTTGGAAAACTTAGTAAAAAGTCCAATGCGGTTATAAGTGACCTTTCAGTAAAACTCGAAACAGCTAAACCTGTAATCTGGTGACATCTCTTTCTATAGAACTTGTTTTGCTGCCTTACATACTGAGCTAACTTAATGATTTATACAAATACCTCTCCTAGGTGTTTTTCCTTGTAGGGTATAATCAGGAATAATCAAATAACCTAATCAAATACCTGGTGTGCATAGGGATTAGTAAAATTGGGCTACACAATGCACTATTTGCATCCATCTGAGTGCAGTACAAGCACGATATGATTAGGGTAAAATCCACCATGAAGAAACCAAGAATCTGGTAAACAAGTTACTGATTTCCTGACACATATACAATCACATAATTTTTTCAGGAATTTATTACCAAATAACAGAATGCAAAAAGGCATTTACACCCCAGCCTTTGGTTGTTTATTAATAAATAGCATTCTCCAAGGCCGCCGTAATAACAGGCGACACAGTTGCTCAGCACTTTAATTGTGTGTGCGTGAGTGACTATGCATATTTTATCTTTCTCATTTCAACACAAAATTAGTTCATGTGTATGCTATATGTTTTAAAAGAGTAGATGAGAAATACAGTATAATATAAACCAACTGATATTTCACTTTTAACTCATTCTTGCAATCAGAAGACAAATCCCCTCCACAGGTCTGTCACTGTTGTCTTCTGTTACCGTAGTATATGCATAAGCACACCATGCTGTAGCTGGGCTCTGTACTGATATCACTTTTCATATTTGTTGTTTAGATGTTTGATCACTGATCCCCTTCCTAACACAACCCTCCTATTCAATCGAGGCTTGGGACTGGCACTAAGGATGCCCTGAAGGGTGTGGGCGTTGGCATAGAAAGACCTACCACTGAACCACCAATTCTCATTATCATCAGTTTGTTTTATTTTATTTACATTTTGTTCCGAGTGGTTAGTTCCTGGTATTTTGCTGACTGTTTTTCTTTAATCTTCAAGGCTGTGTTTTCCAGTTGCTGGTGTGCGTTTTTCTTTTAAACAGAAAGTTAATTAAGCAGTGATGTGAAAGTTTAAATAGCTATATTACACCCAAATATACACTTAGAAAAAAATAATGTAATTACTTTCTACAGAAGGTATAATAATTTTTTCTACAGATATATTTTTATTTGATGGCAGCTTCAAAACCCAGCATTACCCAGGCGCCACTGTTGGGCCCTTGAGCAAGGCCCTTAAGCCTCAATTGCTTGGATGTACAGTACAGTATAATTAAATACAAATGTAAGTCACTCTGGATAAGGGCATCTACCAAATGCAATAAATGTAAATGTAAGTGTTTTCTTCTTTTTTTTCTTATAGACTTCTACATTACATTAGATTTTTCATATTGATTAAGGAGTTGTTGCCCCCTTTAGGCACATAATGGGAACTCTCTCAACACATACCTGGAACCTGGAGGTGTAAAGCAACAGCACTAACCAATCTAACAGGAAATGACTTAGCGACATAAAGACCAGCGCAGAAATAGGCTCACTGGTGAATTCTATTACAGTGGCCAAGAAGGGGAAAGACTTACTGATGAATGGTTTTCTTAAGGTCATACAGCTGTTTATTCCCAATCCCTTGTGAACTGTGATCGCCCATTTTTTCAGACCACATTTCTTTCTCAAAGATAATGGTTCACCATCTTCTTAGTTTTTTTTTTTTTTTTTTTGCTTGATGCAGGACAAGACTTTGACCACAGGATATCTCTTCTGATGTGGTTGTTTACAAAATGTGAAGCTACCCAATGCATCTGTTAGGGATAAATAATTTGTTGCCAGCTGGATCATATTAATCACTGCAGTAATTATCCACTGAAAGGATCCTACCCATCTGCTTAGTCAAGTCCAAGTGGCGATTTATTAGTTTTTTTTGCCAAGCTGTGCATTTTCATGGGACTGTTTTAGTTTAGTCAAGTGCTATAATAACTTGGATTGCGAGTAACGTGGTTTATGAGTGTTCCGCTAACAGCAGCTAGAAAACTCTACAAAAACAAGGTGTTCACAGCGAGGCGAAGAAGCGTAAGACTGAGAGTCAACCGTGGTGATGATGGTTTATAAGGGTAGGCGTGGCTAGACCTATGTCACCACAGGTTTGAATGCCTTTATGGCGTGAATATAGGTGGCTTCAGTCAGGACACTAGAGGGCGTGATATCCTCTACACAAATTGGGTAAAGAACATGTCTTTTATGATCATTGAAGCTGTCAGTCAGTTTGTAAATCTCCCGTATTAATCTAAATCCTTCTTTTTCATCACATCTCTTGCTGAGAGGAATTGTGCATACTGTAGTTGTTTGAGCAGTTAGTAATATATATATAGATGTGTGACTGTTTCATATATGTGTAAGCAAGTGTTTCACGGGTTTGCATAAATGAAGCTTGAAGATTGAAGCCCTATACGGCGCCTCACACTAAAGAGACAAAACAATGAAAGACATGACAATGCCTCGGTTTAAATGGTCTTGAAATGCATTGAATTTTCTAATAGTAGGCTATCTAATAGTATTTACTATGCGAATACTATTATTCATAGACATATACTATGTCCTGATTCGTGAATATGTCAACATGTCTGTTAAAACGTAAAAATGGGTAGACATTGAGCACCATCAGAAGACATGAATGAACAAATATGAACACGAAGTGCTTCGGTACGGTCCCAGAAGGGCAAATCATCTTTCAACAAAAAAAAAAGTAAAAACTCAAATTTTATTTGTCACATACACAGTCATACACAGTACGATATGCAGTGAAATGCTTAGGCAACTGTCTGTGACCTTAAAACAAAAACTATGTCCTGTATCCTGTATATGTGTATTCTTTTTCCCTTAAAAATGTATTATTTTTCCCATGTAAGTGTATAATTTTTCCCATATAAGGGTATCATTTTTCCCGTTTATGTGCAACTACTTTTTCCCGTGTGAGAACTCTCTTTCTCCTGTATTTTGCGAGTTAAAAGCTAAAGCTAATGCACAAAGGACTATGAGCAGAGGTCAAAACGCAACTGAGCAAAGAACCATGCCGGATTCAGCTCCAAGACTTATCATGACGGAATATACAGTGAATCATAGTGTGATAACATTAGAATTCTCACTAGATTTGTAACTGGACACATTTACCAGGTAATGTTTAATATATAAAATTAATCGGATGTCACTGTTTTAGGCACTAATGATAACTTTGTGGCAGTGCTAATGCTATTGGAGTGTTTGCCGAGTGTAAATGTCAGCAATTAAAAGGAATAGCAGTCTCATTTAGACCATTAAAAAGACACACATCTCTCTTCATGGACATGGTGTGTTATGTTACTGAATGGGGTAGACAGGGCCAAATTGTGCAGCAGTACTTAATGGCAAAACCCAATAATTGTACACAGCATTACTAAAAACTTGCATTCTATAAAATATATGAAATTGTGTGTGTGTGTGTGTGTGTGTGTGCGTGTGTGTCAAACTGCATAGTAACATTGTGACATCTTTTTACCAGACTTATATTAACATCATGTCTTTATTTCTCCCCTGTTGTAGATTGTCATAGAGAGGACATATACAGTATGTGATTTTAGCATTATTAATGTTTTTTTCTGCTAACTTAAGCATGCTGCCTTGATATTAATGCCAGCTCTGTTTCAGTTCAAACAATATATTCCATAATATTTAATACCATACCTGTAGGTTCAGCAGTTAAAGCAGGGGTCCTAAAACATTTTACAGCAAAGGACTTCAACTGTAAAACACACACCTCTGCATACATTTACTTATAGTGCATCTCCAACTAACTAGAATACCATACATTTGTATCCATAATTTTTTAATGGAAATGCATACATATGAAAAAACATACCATTACACTGGAAAAACATACAAATAAACATGAAAAAAAAAACACATTGGAAAAAACATACATTACATGGGGAAAATAATACCATTATATTGGAGATAAAAACATACAAATAAATGGGGAAAATAATGCCTTTATACTGGAAAAAAACATACATTACATGGATAAAAAAATATTACACAGGAACAATCTTACTTAGACACACAGGAAAGAACATACACTTACAAAGAAGAGATAATTTGCCCTTCTGGGCCCCGGTAAATGCTCCAGAAAGGCAAAGCATCTCTCATCCGTAAGTGTACAGGATGCTTCTCATAGCTGCAATATATTATAATACATCCGTACACACTAAAATTGCTGGGTTATTTTTACTACCCAAACGCTGGGTTGCCTCTGTTGGGTAATTTTTCTGGGTTATTTACAGGGAATTGGGTACTTTTTGTTTAACCCAGCTTTCTGGGTTGGAGTTGACTAACAGCTAACAACACAGACAAGACCGCCCCTCCCCGGAAATCACCGGTGTGTGCAGTGGCTGTGTTAGCTTTGTGTCCCTTTTTTTGGACTGCTGATGTGGGTGCTTCCTCCTCACGCATTTAAGAGGAAATGTAAATGTTAAATATAAGGTCTGTATACACACTTTCACTCACCTATGACTGAATTTGTTCACTGTATGTAACATTTATTACTGTTACCATGTTAACGATACACTCAAACTTTCAGTCTGGTCTGTGCTATAGCATGCTAGTCTATCTGGCAGCTAGCTAGCATAACCAAAGAACCCCACCTGTGTATGAAAAAAACTGCAATAATGTCTGAGATTTTTAGCTTTCTTTGCAGGCTGTATGAAGATGATATATCATGTCTGTCAGGGGGGCAACTGCAGGAGGCTGTAGTGTGTGAGGCTGAGTGTCACTAAATGTACGTGTTTCCATGGCTCCTGTAGGCCTGGTTTTGTTGAAGTTGAGGCAGTCTCACCACAGCTGTTTTTCATGGTCACGCATACTTTCCTTGTTCTCCCTTGTAATGTCTCTATCAACAGCTTAACTCTAATAGGTAACCCCTCACAAACCCCTTTGGGATGTTGATTCCAGTCTACAAGAAGGATTGCTTTCCAAGGGCACCGTTGGTAGTGAGCCTTTATCGAGTGTGATGTCATGCTTCAAAAAGGATTTAAACAGCTCCAGGCTTTCATGCTATACTGATAGCTCTAGGTACAACTCACAGCAATGAGCACTTACCAAATGATTCAACGAGGTCAAAGCTGCTGTTACGAGGGCAACTGCAGGAGGCTGTACTCCCTTTTGAGGCTTGTCTCTCAAGGGTTCAGGCAGCTTGTGCGTCCCATATTTTTACGCTGCGCAGTCACGCAGCTCCAGTGGTGTCCTCGGACGACCTCAGACAGGCAGCCAACATGAAGCATGCTGCTTACACCATGAAGCATGCTGTCTCACATCTTGTTCCCTGTTGCACAAGACTGTTCACATCTGTAGGTAAAAAGCCACCATAATTGTTCAAAAAAAGCTAACTAGCTAGTCTGAACAGGGACCAGTATAGCCCTAATCAAAATGTTCTCCACACAAGATTGGAAAACTGTCCACTCGATGAAGAAATGATCCTGTGCTCAAGTTTGCAAAGTCTCTCCACATTCACTTTATTCACTTCCTATGAAAACACCACATGCCACACACATATTGACGGAGAGAAAGAGTCATCGAATTTGCTACGAAAAAAGAAAGGAAATGGTCCCTCCAGAATTTGTGATAAGTGCTGGAGGCGCTGTACTAGGTGGCCAAGCGTTTAATGCGTGGACTTCAAATCAAGTGGGCTCTGGTAAGAAACTTGGATGCCATGCTCTCAGACATGCATGGAATTGATCAGGAGAAAAACAACTTCAAGCTTGTCCGTTGTCCCTTACAAAATGTGTGAGAAATCTTCCCAGCTTTGACGAGGTCGCCGAGAGGTTAAGGCGATGGCCTGCTAATCCATTGTGCTCTGCACGCGTGGGTCGAATCCCACCTTCGTCGCTGGCATGTCTTAGGCTGTTTGCAGGCATGCCTCATGTTATTATGGGGTCTTTCGTGTGGAGAAGGCTTACAAGCAGGGGCTTTGGACACGTCAGTGAGTGTGAAAACACTGATGCACGCATTTTGCATGCAAATTCATTTGTGTGACCTGTGTCAACATGAGTTGAAGGCAGTTGACAGTCGATCCACTGTGCATAACCCATGTAGGTATGGATCCTTTTAGATCTCATGAACAAGACCTTGTTCAGCCATTTTTAGTAATGAACGCAGTGCAAACATTATTGCCAAAGTGTTGCACTCTCTCTCTTGTCTTTGGGCGTTAGATGGTCGTTTCATGTGTCCATGGGTAGCATGGCCGAGCGGTCTAAGGTGCTGGATTAAGGTTCCAGTCTCTTCAGAGGCAGGGGTTCAAATCCTGCTGCCAAGTTGAGCTTTTGATTAGACTCCTGCATTGACAGTTGGCCAAGTGTCACTAAATGTACATGTTTCCATGGCTCCTGCAGGCCTGGTTTTGTTGAAGTTGCGGTAGTCTCACCACAGCTGTTTTTCATGGTCACGCATAATTTGCTTGTTCTCCTTTGTAATGTCTCTATCAACAGCTTAACTCTAATAGGTAACCCCTCACAATCCCCTTTGGGATGTTGATTCCAGTCTACAAGAAGGATTGCTTTCCAAGGGCACCGTTGGTAGGGAGCCTTTATCGAGTGTGATGTCATGCTTCAAAAAGGATTTAAACAGCTCCAGGCTTTCATGCTATACTGGTAGCTCTAGGTACAACTCACAGCAATGAGCACTTACCAAATGATTCAACGAGGTCAAAGCTGCTGTCACGGGGGCAACTGCAGGAGGCAATACTCCCTTGTGAGGCTTGTCTCTCAAGGGTTCAGGCAGCTCGTGCGTCCCATATTTTTACGCTGCGCAGTCACGCAGCTCCAGTGGTGTCCTCGGACGACCGCAGACAGGCAGCCAACATGAAGCATGCTGCTTACACCATGAAGCATGCTGTCTCACATCTTGTTTCCTGTTGAACAAGACTGTTCACATTTGTAGGTAAAAAGCCACCATAATTGTTCAAAAAAAGCTAACTAGCTAGTCTGAACAGGGACCAGTATAGCCCTAATCAAAATCTTCTCCACACAAAGATTGGAAAACTGTCCACTCGATGAAGAAATGATCCTGTACTCAAGTTTGCAGAGTCTCTCCACATTCGCTTCATTCACTTCCTATGAAAACACCACATGCCACACACATATTGACGGAGAGAAAGAGTCATCGAATTTGCTCCGAAAAAAGAAAAAAATATGGTCCGTCCAGAATTTGTGATAAGTGCTGGAGTCGCTGTACTAGGTGGCCAAGCGTTTAATGCGTGGACTCCAAATCCAGTGGGCTCTGGTATGAAACTTGGATGCCATTCATGGAATTGATCAGGAAAAAAACAACTTCAAGCTTGTCCGTTGTCCCTTACAAAATGTGTGAGAATTCTTCCCAGCCATTATTGCCGAAGTGTTGCACTCTCTCTCTCTTATCTTTGGTCGTTACATGGTCGTTTCATGTGTCTTGGGGTAGCATGGCCGAGCGGTCTAAGGCGCTGGATTAAGGTTCCAGTCTCTTCGGAGGCGTGGGTTCAAATCCCACTGCTGCCAGGTTGAGCTTTTGATTGGACTCCTGCATTGACAGTTGGCCAAGTGTCACTAAATGTACATGTTTCCATGGCTTCTGCCCGCCTGGTTTTGTTGAAGTTGCGGCAGTCTCACCACAGCTGTTTTTCATGGACACGCATACTTTCCTTGTTCTCACTTGTAATGTCTCTATCAACAGCTTAACTCTAATAGGTAACCCCTCACAAAGCCCTTTGGGATGTTGATTCCAGTCTACAAGAAGGATTGCTTTCCAAGGGCACCGTTGGTAGGGAACCTTTATCGAGTGTGATGTCATGCTTCAACAAGGATTTAAACAGCTCCAGGCTTTCATGCTATACTGGTAGCTCTAGGTATAACTCACAGCAATAAGAACTTACCAAATGATTCAATGAGGTCAAAGCTCCTGTCACGGGGGCAACTGCAGGAGGCAATACTCCCTTGTGAGGCTTGTCTCTCAAGGGTTCAGGCAGCTCGTGCATCTGCGAATCATAATTGTTCAAAAAAAGCTAACTAGCTAGTCTGAACAGGGACCAGTATAGCCCTAATCAAAAACTTCTCCACACAAAGATTGGAAAACTGTCCACTCGATGAAGAAATGATCCTGTACTCAAGTTTGCAGAGTCTCTACACATTCGCTTCATTCACTTCCTATGAAAACACCACATGCCACACACATATTGATGGAGAGAAAGAGTCATCGAATTTGCTCCGAAAAAAGAAAAAAAATGGTCCCTCCAGAATTTGTGATAAGTGCTGGAAGCGTTGTACTAGGTGGCCAAGCGTTTAATGCGTGGACTCCAAATCCAGTGGGCTCTGGTATGAAATTTGGATGCCATGCTCTCAGACATGCATGGAATTGATCAGGAAAAAAACAACTTCAAGCTTGTCCGTTGTCCCTTACAAAATGTGTGAGAATTCTTCTCAGCTTTGACGAGGTGGCTGAGAGTTTAAGGTGATGGCCTGCTAATCCATTGTGCTCTGCACGCGTGGGTTCAAATCCCACCTTCGTCGGTGGCATGTCTTAGGCTGTTTGCAGGCATGCCTCATGTTATGGGGTCTTTCGTGTGGAGAAGGCCTACAAGCAGGGGCTTTGCACACGTCCGTGAGCGTGAAAACACTGACCCACACATTTTGCATGCAAATTCATTTGTGTGACCTGTGTCAACATGAGATGAAGGCAGTTGACAGTCGATCCACTGTGCATAACCCATGTAGGTATGGATCCTTTCGGCATGAACAAGACCTTGTTCAGCCATTTTTTAGTAATGAACGCAGTGCAAACATTATTGACGAAGTGTTGCACTCTCTCTCTTGTCTTTGAATCCCACTGCTGCCAAGTTGAGCTTTTGATACGACTCCTGCATTGACAGCAATGAGCACTTACCAAATGATTCAACGAGGTCAAAGCTGCTGTCACGGGGGCAACTGCAGGAGGCAATACTCGCTTGAGAGGCTTGTCTCTCAAGGGTTCAGGCAGCTCGTGCGTCCCATAATTTTACGCTGCGCAGTCACGCAGCTCCAGTGGTGTCCTCGGACGACCTCAGACAGGCAGCCAACATGAAGCATGCTGCTTACACCATGAAGCATGCTGTCTCACATCTTGTTCCCTGTTGAACAAGACTGTTCACATCTGTAGGTAAAAAGCCACCATAATTGTTCAAAAAAAGCTAACTAGCTAGTCTGAACAGGGACCAGTATAGCCCTAATCAAAATGTTCTCCACACAAAGATTGGAAAACTGTCCACTCGATGAAGAAATGATCCTGTGCTCAAGTTTGCAGAGTCTCTCCACATTCGCTTCATTCACTTCCTATGAAAACAGCACATGCCACACACATATTGATGGAGAGAAAGAGTCATCAAATTTGCTCCGAAAAAAGAAAAAAATGGTCCCTCCAGAATTTGTGATAAGTGCTGGAGGCGCTGTACTAGGTGGCCAAGCGTTTAATGCGTGGACTCCAAATCCAGTGGGCTCTCGTATGAAATTTGGATGCCATGCTCTTAGACATGCATGGAATTGATCAGGAAAAAAACAACTTCAAGGTGTCCGTTGTCCGTTACAAAATGTGTGAGAATTCTTCCCAGCTTTGACGAGGTGGCCGAGAGTTTAAGACGATGGCCTGCTAAAACATTATTGCCGAAGTGTTGCACTCTCTCTCTTATCTTTGGTCGTTACATGGTCGTTTCATGTGTCTGGGGGTAGCATGGCCGAGCGGTCTAAGGCGCTGGATTAAGGTTCCAGTCTCTTCGGAGGTGTGGGTTCAAATCCCACTGCTGCCAAGTTGAGCTTTTGATTGGACTCCTACATTGACAGTTGGCCAAGTGTCACCAAATGTACATGTTTCCATGGCTCCTGCCCGCCTGGTTTTGTTGAAGTTGCGGCAGTCTCACCACAGCTGTTTTTCATGGTCACGCATAATTTGCTTGTTCTCCCTTGTAATGTCTCTATCAACAGCTTAACTCTAATAGGTAACCCCTCACAAACCCCTTTGGGATGTTGATTCCAGTCTACAAGAAGGATTGCTTTCCAAGGGCACCGTTGGTAGGGAACCTTTATTGAGTGTGATGTCATGCTTCAACAAGGATTTAAACAGCTCCAGGCTTTCATGCTATACTGGTAGCTCTAGGTACAACTCACAGCAATAAGAACTTACCAAATGATTCAATGAGGTCAAAGCTCCTGTCACGGGGGCAACTGCAGGAGGCAATACTCCCTTGTGAGGCTTGTCTCTCAAGGGTTCAGGCAGCTCGTACATCTGCGAATCATAATTGTTCAAAAAAAGCTAACTAGCTAGTCTGAACAGGGACCAGTATAGCCCTAATCAAAAACTTCTCCACACAAAGATTGGAAAACTGTCCACTCGATGAAGAAATGATCCTGTACTCAAGTTTGCAGAGTCTCTCCACATTCGCTTCATTCACTTCCTATGAAAACACCACATGCCACACACATATTGACGGAGTGAAAGAGTCATCGAATTTGCTCCGAAAAAAGAAAAAAAAATGGTCCCTCCAGAATTTGTGATAAGTGCTGGAAACGTTGTACTAGGTGGCCAAGCGTTTAATGCGTGGACTCCAAATCCAGTGGGCTCTGGTATGAAATTTGGATGCCATGCTCTCAGACATGCATGGAATTGATCAGGAAAAAAACAACTTCAAGCTTGTCCGTTGTCCCTTACAAAATGTGTGAGAATTCTTCTCAGCTTTGACGAGGTGGCTGAGAGTTTAAGGTGATGGCCTGCTAATCCATTGTGCTCTGCACGCGTGGGTTCAAATCCCACCTTTGTCGTTGGCATGTCTTAGGCTGTTTGCAGGCATGCCTCATGTTATGGGGTCTTTCGTGTGGAGAAGGCCTACAAGCAGGGGCTTTGCACACGTCCGTGAGCGTGAAAACACTGACCCACACATTTTGCATGCAAATTCATTTGTGTGACCTGTGTCAACATGTGATGAAGGCAGTTGACAGTCGATCCACTGTGCATAACCCATGTAGGTATGGATCCTTTCGGCATGAACAAGACCTTGTTCAGCCATTTTTTAGTAATGAACGCAGTGCAAACATTATTGACGAAGTGTTGCACTCTCTCTCTTGTCTTTGAATCCCACTGCTGCCAAGTTGAGCTTTTGATACGACTCCTGCATTGACAGCAATGAGCACTTACCAAATGATTCAACGAGGTCAAAGCTGCTGTCACGGGGGCAACTGCAGGAGGCAATACTCGCTTGAGAGGCTTGTCTCTCAAGGGTTCAGGCAGCTCGTGCGTCCCATATTGTTACGCTGCGCAGTCACGCAGCTCCAGTGGTGTCCTCGGACGACCTCAGACAGGCAGCCAACATGAAGCATGCTGCTTACACCATGAAGCATGCTGTCTCACATCTTGTTCCCTGTTGAACAAGACTGTTCACATCTGTAGGTAAAAAGCCACCATAATTGTTCAAAAAAAGCTAATTAGCTAGTCTGAACAGGGACCAGTATAGCCCTAATCAAAATCTTCTCCACACAAAGATTGGAAAACTGTCCACTCGATGAAGAAATGATCCTGTACTCAAGTTTGCAGAGTCTCTCCACATTCGCTTCATTCACTTCCTATGAAAACACCACATGCCACACACATATTGACGGAGAGAAAGAGTCATCGAATTTGCTCCGAAAAAAGAAAAAAAATGGTCCCTCCAGAATTTGTGTTAAGTGCTGGAGGCGCTGTACTAGGTGGCCAAGCATTTAATGCGTGGACTCCAAATCCAGTGGGCTCTGGTATTAAACTTGGATGCCATGCTCTCAGACATGCATGGAATTGATCAGGAAAAAAACAACTTTGACAAGGTTCAACTTCAAACTTGTCTGTTGTCCTTTACAAAATGTGTGAGAAATCTTCCCGAGAGGTTAAGGTGATGGACTGCTAATCCATTGTGCTCTCCACATGTGGGTTCGAATCCCACCTTTGTCGGTTTCATGTCTTAGGCTGTTTGCAGGTATGCCTCATGGTATTATTTGGTCTTTCGTGTGGAGAAGGCCTACAAGCAGGGGCTTTGTACAGGTCCGTGAGCGTGACAACGCTGAGGCACGCATTTTGCATGCAAATTCATTTGTGTCACCTGTGTCAACATGAGATGAAGGCAGTTGACAGTCGATTCACTGTGCATAACCCATGTAGGTATGGATCCTTTTGGCATGAACAAGACCTTGTTCAGCCATTTTTAGTAATGAACGCAGTGCAAACATTATTGCCGAAGTGTTGCACTCTCTCTCTCCTTGGACGTTACATGGTCGTTTCATGGGTATGTGAGTAGCATGGCGCTGGATTAAGGCTCCAGTCTCTCCGGAGGCATGGGTTCAAATCCCACTGCTGCCAAGTTGAGCTTTTGATTGGACTCCTGCATTGACAGTTGGCCGAGTGTTACTAAATGTAAATGTTTCCATGGCTCCTGTAGGCCTGGTTTTGTTGAAGTTGCGGTAGTCTCACCAAAGCTGTTTTTCATGGTCACGCATACTTTCCTTGTTCTCCCTTGTCATGTCTCTATCAACAGCTTAACTCTAATAGGTAACCCCTCACAAACCCCTTTGGGATGTTGATTCCAGTCTACAAGAAGGATTGCTTTCCAAGGGCACCGTTGGTAGGTAGCCTTTATCGAGTGTGATGTCATGCTTCAAAAAGGATTTCAACAGCTCCAGGCTTTCATGCTATACTGGTAGCTCTAGGTGCAACTCACAGCAATGAGCACTTACCAAATGATTCAACGAGGTCAAAGCTGCTGTGATGGGGGCAACTGCAGGAGGCAATACTCCCTTGTGACGCTTGTCTCTCAAGGGTTCAGGCAGCTCGTGCGTCCCATATTTTTACGCTGCGCAGTCACGCAGCTCCAGTGGTGACCTCGGATGACCTCAGACAGGCAGCCAACATGAAGAATCCTGCTTACACCATGAAGCATGCTGTCTCAAATCTTGTTCCAATTTTAACAAGCTTGTTCACATCTGTAGGTAAAAAGCCATTATAATTGTTCAAAAAAAGCTAACTAGCTCGTCTGAACAGGGACCAGTATAGCCCTAATCGAAATCTTCGCCACACATTGGAAAACTGTCCACTTGATGAAGAAATTATCCTGTAATCAAGTTTGCAGAGTCTGTCCACATTCGCTGCATTAACTTCCTATAGCCTAATCTTCAAGCATGTCCGTTTTCCTTTGCAAAATGTGTGAGAAATCTCCCAAGTGTTGACGAGGTGCCCGAGAGGTTAAGGCGAAGGACTGTTAATCCATTGTGCTCTGCATGCATAGGTTCGAACCCCACCTTCGTCGTTGGTATGTCTTAGGCTTTTTAGTAATGAACGCAGTGCAGACGTTATTGTTGAAGCGTTGTGCGCTCTCTCTCTTTTACGAAGTTCCATGGTGGCTTCCTGCATCTGTGGGTAGTGTGGCCGAGAGGTCTAATGCGCTGGATTAAGGCTCCAGTCTCATCTGAGTCATTGGTTCTAAAACCACCGCTGCCAAGTTGAGCTTTCATCATGCCTTTATTTTTCTCCTAGTAGTAATCACCGCATAATCACCTGATAGAATATGTATGATAAATACCTATTTACAGGCGAGTATTAAAAGGTAAATTTTAATTTTGTTTGCACCTCGCCCCAAAGATTTTTTGCACCAGCTCCCACTGGTGCCCAAGCGATTAATGCGTGGACTGCAAATCCAGTGGGCTCTGGGATGAAAATTGGATGCCATGCTCTCAGACAGCTTGTCCGCTGTCCCTTGCAAAATGTGTGAGAAATCTCGCTTCCTTTGACGAAGTGCTTCAGGCTTTTTATAATAATAAACATGTTTTTTTGCTGTTTGTGTCCAGTATTTCATCCATTATTTGACCACAGTGTGCGCAAACACCGATTTGTCCGTAAACTTTCAGTTTACACAAAGGCAGAGTTTTGATCAAAAGGCTGATAAACCTGTGCGATTTATCGATCAAAACAAGTATCAACTCCAACTATGAAGACCTGTTGTTCAGTTCTTCCCTGCATGGAGAGTTTGTGTGCGTTTGTGCGCGTGTCTCATATGTGACATTCATATGAAATGCAATTCTTGATAATTGCTGATAAATTGATGGTGTCAAAGGATTTGTGGACATATAATTAGGAGAAAAATGTAAATTAACGATGTCTTGAAACATGCAGTAACTCTTTATTTAATTGAACATGGCAAAGGTGTTAATGTTTTGTACATTCTTTTATTCGTTCTTTCTGTTTGTGTTTAGGTTTCACTGTTTTCCATATACATAAAACGTATAGACAACAATGTTCCGGAAGCGTTAGTAAATATTAAATAAGGAAAATACACAAATTTGTTTCAATACAGTTTTATTAAATATAGAATATATCAGACAGGTATATGGCAAATGGTCACTCTTTGCAAAAGTGAGAGTAGTAAGAGGAAAACTCAGTCTTTTCTTTCTAAGAAGTTTGTTGATTCTTTCTCTTATTTGCTTTTTGTTGTGGGCTGTGGGGTGGAATTTCCGAGCAACAGCATCGGAAATTGCTTGACGCAGATTGGAGGGCAGTGCGTTTTTCCCCCTGGAACCATTATAGTTCATCGAACCTGCCCAGTTCTGGTAAACATTGAGCGGAATCAACCTTTTAAACAAAGTAACAGCAAACCGATCTGCCCTTGGTCTGCCATCTGATTCTGCTGAATCCAGATATATTTGTTTCTCGTCCTCAATGGTTACGTGATTTAAAGTCATATCGGGTATGATCACTCCATGTATGAGAGACCTGCGAACAGGATGGTGAGAATGCGAAGCGTTTCTCTGTGTTTCAGGCAATCTCAAACAGAATGATGAAACTTCTGAATGTTCTTGTAAGGCGTTGGGCAGAGAAGACACTGAATGTTCCAGAACTGGTGAACTGGGAAAGTCGAGGACTGAACCAGTTGCCAGTTAATGGTTTGCAGCTGATGCAACATTTTCCGTATCAATCTGCAACCTGGTACGGTCAGTCAGGAGTGTTGAGGCGGCTGGTGGAAAGCCAAAATCGACGTCATCCAACCGTCCGATGGTTGACGTAGAATGGTCTCCATCAGTGTCATGAACATCAACCGGACTGTCTGTGGATGTAGACTGACCTACTGTTGGCGGATGTGACAATATCTTCTACTTCAGACGTGCCGCCAACCAACCAACCCTGGCCTCTAAACTCAGGAGCCTACGTGTCATAGCCGATGGCTGCGCTTTTGATCTGCTGGTTACAGCGGGAGCCGTTGAATCAGTGTAGCCTGTAAAAGCCAACATAAAAAGCATTTAATACCTTTAGCACACCACTGACATGTACAGATTGTTTAATGGTGTTGCAAGAAAAATACATGCCGTTTTCTTTTTTACGAGCCGGGTATTCACAGGTTTTTTGGTGCTTTGAGGCAACTTGTTCTCTTTTCCAGACTGCTGTACAGACAGTAAAGAGTTAGGATACAAGTACAATAAAATCAGAATGTCAAATAAAGTCAGTAGAAAAATCGGTAACTGAATAACTACTATATATTATTAAAAGGCTTTCTTACCTTTTGTTTTTTGCCCGCACATACGGCACCAATAAAATGACTTTGCCTCCATGTCGGTTGCTACTAGCTACTGCAAATGCCTACAGTGGTTTCGTTCACTTTATTTTATAGCTTAGGACTCTCCCTCCATCCCTCCCCCCCAAAAAATAGTGTTGATGTCTGCACTAACCATTAAAATGTTGGATTTGAATTAAAATGCCACAAATCTATACTCATGACCAAATTACAACATAAAGACCAGAACACAAGGATGTGTTTATGCAGTAATTTGGTTTACCCCACTGTATCCAAAAAGCTATCCAAATAGCTTTAAATGGTACTTCATCGTACACTAAAAATATGATTGTAAGGCTTTGTAAATTAAATTTAAAAAGTGTATTTTTTACAAATAATAATTTTGTTAAAGTGAAAACTTTAGAGTATTAAGTAAAATCTATATTTAGACTTGCAAACATTAAACATTCAACAGTCAAGTAAATGTTACTTATGGTTCTTTGACAAATCTAAACAAATTAATAGAGTACTTATATACCTCTAGAAAATCATGTAGAATTTAAGCTGACTCTAGGTAATCTGCGCATGCGCAAAAAAGAAGCTCACCCGCGAGGATCACCTTCTCAAAAGTGCTTCTCCATTTTCTTCGACAGGTAAGTAATAGTTGAAAATGCATAATATCTTGGAGTGTATTTGGTAATTGTGTAATTGAGTTGTCATCACTTAATTCTGTATTTTTTCTGCACATTTGGAAACTCGAGTTGGTGATCTTTAGTCTCCGTCATCTGACTTGAATGCAATACGTTAAGGAAAACTACTTTTAATGATTTTTTAAATGAGAATGTCGTGCACTCACAACCTTTTCGCCCCATATCCCGATGCAATGCAGACAGGGTGAACCAGTGACTTAGTTGATATATATATATTGAATGCCCCCATGTTAACCTTATCAAAATCCTTTTCTTCAAAATATAGTGTAAAACAACAGATTCTTATGTTTAGCCTTCTTTGTTTCATCATTAGATGAGTGAAATCATTTTGAATGTATTTGTGAGTGGTCTTTTGCAGATTACTAATTACTACTTTTTATGTTTTCTATATTGCAGAATATATTTCTTATGTGGATCCTATTATTATCCTATTTATTATCTTTGCTACGGAGCACTTGGCCATGGACGTGCTGAATTTACACAGTAAAACAAGCAGTGTTAATATGGCAGTGTTGCTCTGTCTTTACTCTTAAGGAGTTAATTTAACAACAAGTAGTGAAAGATACCCCCTAGTGTTGGTGAAAATTAGCAGAGTTCATTTCTCCGTCGTTAACTTTACTCTGTTAAGCTCCGCCCTTCAATCTACCCTGCGAAGGTCTGAACTGCATGGGAGTTTTCTGGTAGCCATTTTCTTTGAGCTCCAATCAACAGGTAAGCTTGTTTAATTAACTTACTAAAAGGCAATTTTACTATTTTACTATTACTAGTTGCTCTTCGTCACGTCATGCAATGCTAAAACAAATTTACTGAATTATTTGACATTTCTTTTGCTATTTTGTATGATCAATTCCTAGCTTTAACTGAGGTGACCGCAAATTTTTGCAACACTATTACTGTGGGCATATTTATTCATATGTTGGGCATTAAATCTTTTTACACTATAATCTGTGTGACTTGTCACTTCTTACAGATCATGCTGGTTAAGGTGAAACTTGGGGATGCCCAAAAATTTGTCAAGATAATTGAGCTGAGTCTGGAAGAATTTTTGACTGCTGGTAAAAAGAAACATATACTTTTATTACATTCATTTTTGTTTTTTTTATTATTATTATTATTTGTTACTTGATGAATGTCTAGTAATTTTATATGAGAATAAGTACAGTCACATGTTGCTTGTGCCTTGATGTTCAAAGTTAATCATTGCTGTGTAAAACCTTGTCTGTATAATTTCTCATAAAATTGCATGCTTTTTTTTCTTTTTTTAAAGCATTTTTAAAGTTTGGTGTTCCATCTGTACCCGAGAATGTGAAAGTTTTTGATGAGTCGGGGACTGAGGTGGATGATGATGTTTTTGAGGATGTAGTCAGATCCTCAGTTCTTACCATAAAACATGGTGCAGGTTTGTATTTATTACATTACTCATTAGAAATTTAATACTACTAATTGACAACAATTCCCCATAAATATTTATCTGCAAAGAGACTTGTGTTCTCCCTCTCCACAAGCCTCTCTTCTTCCATCGACTCCAGTGACTCACAGGATACAGTCATTATTGAAGAAAGCTCCTGCAGTAAACGAATGAGGTTGGACGATGAAGCTAAAAAGGTGGGTATTATTATTATTTTTTGTACTTTTACATTTTGGTGGTAAAAAAAAGAGAAAAAGACTCATAAATGTATTTTTAAAAATGTAAATTAATAAAAAAAATTTATGACTGAAGTTTATTTGAGATTTACAAATATTTATTAATTAATTAATTTTTTTATGTTTGAGTTGGTGGAAACCATTCTTGTCCAGAAACCTGGTGGGGAGCATATAATAAATGAATACAACCGAACTAAGTCTCTGGAGGACGAAACAAGGAGAAAATTGGTTAACATCTTAACAGCTGACATGACAGAAAAAAATGGGTAATCTTCATTATCATTATCCGTTTATATTTTTTTTGTTGTTTAAATTCATGGAAAGGACACTAAACATTTTTACTGCAGTACATCACCACCAAGGCAGGTGAAAGAAAAATATGCCAGAGGAATTGTGGCTTTGTTCCCTTACCTGAGTGACCCCTTTTCTAAAAATGGCTACGTAAGTGTCAGCTTTGAATTTTAATTCTGTGTTGGCATTTTAAATGCTGCTGATCTCACATGCCCATACTACAGGTGGTGTATTTTGCTGTTGAATTTAAAGACTTTTTATCTTTCTTTAAATTTTTTTAAGGAACATTATTATGATGGTGAAAGCGGTACTGGGTACTTAGCATGGAGGATCAAAACCATACAGAGAGGCTTAGCTAAGGAGCGACGTGCATCATTTGAAGGTACACAATGAAATTCTGAAATCTAGCTTTTGTATTTTTATGTAGCTCATTCTTTAATCTTTTACAGGAGTTTTCTTGCTAAGTTGCCTGTTTAAGGATTAACCTCATTTATTTATTATTATTATTAATTGAGCAGTGTTGAAACTTTTCAAATGCTTTGTTGTTGATCATCAGGACAAGGAACTTCTGCTGAAGCGGGGTCTGGTGGACCAACTGTAAGACGGCAGTCAGAGTTTAATCCAGAGACCACCCTGAGTGAGGATGAATGCAAGGAAGCAATTGCATTCATGAGCCATTCTTCTGATGAGGATGCCATCAAGAAGAAAATGAAATTGACATTTGACTATCGCCGCAACATGATTCTTGACCCCATGCAGTCAAGTGATGTATTGACAGTCTTTCCACGATTCAAAGACATTAAAGGCTTGGTAAAGTGTTTATAATCATACTTTTTGCCAATTTAACAATATAATAAATTGTACTGATGATTAAATGTAAGTTTATTCACTGATTGCTTGAGTTTATATCCATAATGATTTGTCTGGTATTGGCTCATCCTTTTCTGCCTCTTCTTAGATTGAGCAAGACTTTATTCTGATGTTTGGAGGAGTGTCAGGCAAGCTACTGGAGAAGTGGACCACTGCATTCAAGAAAAAAGTGATTCAGCAGTGCAAAAAGCTTCCAAGCACCAGTGATTTGGAAGAACTACTGCTGGCAGCTGAAACTCCTACTGGTGACTCCGATGAATGTGTTAACATTGGTAAGATGTTTAAGATTAGGTTTGTACTTTAAATATTAATTAGAAAGATTAAGATTTGATACCCATACATTTTTAATGTTCTTTTTATTCTTTTATTTCACTTCCAGTTTGCATTATTGATCAGATTTTGCTAACATAATGTATGTGTGTAAACAGTTTGGGACAGCAACCTCTCTTCTATAATACTTCTGTTGCATCTGATCCCACCTTTGGCCCAAGGCCGGAAAAGACCAGGAAAGGTGTCTGCCTCTCAAGCAGAAAAACACCTTGTTGTCTTCAAGAAGGTTTGTTTTTTTTTCTTGTTTTATTTATTTTTCTGTTTTTAACATATTGGTGATGGTTCTCTTTCAATTTACTTTCTCAGAGTGGAACAAACATTGAGGAGCATCTTCGAGAAATCATAGCTGTTGCTCAGCCCTACCTCCTGGCCGTGGGACCTCAGAAGAATTCAGTTCACCAGTACTTCATCGTTCTTGATCGGCATGCCATTCCATGCAAGTCAATCTCTTCTCTTGGTGCCGTTGACGAGCTGTTTAAGGCACACTCACTCTGCCAACATAGATGTTGGCAGAGTGAAGGAGAGTCCTCGTGTTGCTGAGGTTAGAGCACGGCTGCTTAGCTAGGAGCTAAGTTTAAATAGCTAAGCTTTTCTGCCCTCATGAAGTGTTTTGTTTGTCAGGCTGAGTTAAATGGTTCAAAATTGCTTCTTAGGCACTTCAGATTAGTTCATGGTTTTGTTCCTGGAAAGAATCTTCGCCTTATCTTCGTATGGTTTTAATTCTATAATTGAGCCTCTAGTAAATGATCTAAAAGTGCTTGAGATTGAGGGGGTTAAGAATCCTGTATGTAGACATTGTGTAAGGGGTACAGTTGTTCAAGTCACAGGGGATAACCTTGGCTTACACGGTTTATTAGGATTTCTGGAGTCATTTTGGCCTCAATATTACTGTCGTTTCTGTGTTCTTGAGAAAGATTGCTTTCAATTTGTGTTTTCCGAAGATAACCCTGAAGTTGTACTAAGAACAACTGAGATGCATGAGTTTCAATTTACTTTCTCAGAGTGGAACAAACATTGAGGAGCATCTTCGAGAAATCATAGCTGTTGCTCAGCCCTACCTCCTGGCCGTGGGACCTCAGAAGAATTCAGTTCACCAGTACTTCATCGTTCTTGATCGGCATGCCATTCCATGCAAGTCAATCTCTTCTCTTGGTGCCGTTGACGAGCTGTTTAAGGCACACTTTGTTTTTGGCACATCTTACAACATTATGCTAAATAACATGTACACTTTCATTCAGACTACTGTGTACAACATAGATGTTGGCAGAGTGAAGGAGAGTCCTCGTGTTGCTGAGGTTAGAGCACGGCTGCTTAGCTAGGAGCTAAGTTTAAATAGCTAAGCTTTTCTGCCCTCATGAAGTGTTTTGTTTGTCAGGCTGAGTTAAATGGTTCAAAATTGCTTCTTAGGCACTTCAGATTAGTTCATGGTTTTGTTCCTGGAAAGAATCTTCGCCTTAAATGTGTAGAGGCGGGGTGTTGTTCTGTGTTTGGGACGTTTTCAGGGTTTAGAAAACATTTCAATACAAAACATCCTGAGCAAAGCAACCAGCATTTTGACCCCATTGACAATTGTGAGACTGCTGAAACAGGAGGACAAAGTAGTGCTCAAACATTTGATCAGATTGGCTCTGTTGGAGAGGTGGCCACGACATCTGTATTGTTAAAGTCAAAAAAGAGCACTTTGGATATGTGTGCATCTCCTGTTTCACAACTAAAATTTGGGTTAAGTCAGTCTGCTGTAAGTGGTTTTGTTTCATCTATGGAGGAAATAGTTTTTGAGATTCACAGTCAGGCTCAGGATGCAGCTTTGCTCTGTCTGTCGCCACATGACATTGCAACTAAAAGGAAAATAGAAAGTTCATTTCAAAATTTGGAAAATCCATTTATTTTGTTAAATTCGGAAGCCAAACGAAAGAGACTATTTCTCGAGAAATCGGGATCTGTTGAACCAACCGAAATAGTGCTTGGCACAAGATTTGATAGCAGAAGAAATAAAACCACTGGAACATTTGATCAAGTTGTTGTAACATAAGTTTTCTTATATTCCCATTTTAGAAACACTAAAGACAATTTTACAAAATCCGCATCTTACTGATTTGTTTAAACCCAGGCATGTTCCAAAGGAAGGTTTTTATGTTGACTTAAGTGACGTGGCCCATTTTAAAAGTAATCCTTTATTTTGCACAGAAAAAGATGCTTTACAAATTCAGTTATTTTATGATGATTTCGAGACCGCCAATCCTTTGGGTTCCAAAAAAGGTATACACAAATTGGGTGCTATCTATTTTACATTAAGGAATTTTCCCCCCATTTTTAACTCCTCACTAGATAACATTCATTTATGTGCCCTCTTTCATGCACAGGATATTAGATGGTATGGTTTTAATTCTATAATTGAGCCTCTAGTAAATGATCTAAAAGTGCTTGAGATTGAGGGGGTTAAGAATCCTGTATGTAGACATTGTGTAAGGGGTACAGTTGTTCAAGTCACAGGGGATAACCTTGGCTTGTACTAAGTACTAAAGTTGTACTAAGAACAACTGAGATGCATGCTCTGCATTGTAAAAAGTTACAAGATGATTCTAGACTACCTCATGTTTATGGCGTCAAACGGGTGTGTTTGTTAAATTCACTCAAGTATTTCAACACGGCAAACAATTTTGCTGTGGATATAATGCACAACATTTTAGAAGGTGTCGCTCAGCTAGAGGTAAAACTTGTTCTGCAGTACATTGTGCATAATTTGTGTGCTGATGATCTTGCTGGTAGAATACATGCTTTTGATTATGGTTACAATCAGCAGAGGAACCGTCCTCCAATGGTCAAATTGTTTGGTGAAAGCAACGATTTGGGTTTAAATGCCATCCAATATTGGTGCTTGTTACGCAACATGCCTCTGTTATTTGGTGATTTAGTGCAGAGAGATGATAAACACTGGTATCTTTTGCTTTTACTTCTACAGATTGTTAACATTGTATTTTCACCAGTCCTAACAGAAGGCATGACCATTTATCTTAAACATTTAATAATTGAACACCACCAGCTATTCACAAAATTATTTCCCGAAAAAAATCTGTTGCCAAAGCATCACATAATGATACATTACCCACAGTGTATAAGGAAAATTGGACCAATTCTGCATATGTGTTGTATGCGTTATGAAGCGAAACACAAATTCTTTAAAAAAAAACAATTGAAAAGCTTTAAAAACATCACCAAAACACTAGCCAAAAAGCACCAGAATTGTATGGCAATGCACTGGGAGTCTTTTAGCCAGTACAGATTGACTCTTGGTCCAGGGAAGATGATGGAACTCAGTGGACTTAAAGGTGGCATGAACATTGCTTCTAAACTAGGGGTGAAAATATCAGAACTTGTCTATTCTGTAAAGTGGATCAAACATCATGGCACAGAGTATTGCCCTGACTTTATTGTCTGTACAGAAGTAGCATGTGAGATGCCAGTGTTTTGTAAGATCAAGACTATTGCTGAAAGATGAAAATGTACTGCTCTGTGGAACACTGATGGAAACGATCTGTTTTGATGACCATTACCATGCATTTACAGTCAGATCTCACCCAGACCGAGTTTTAAAGGTAGTAAATGTTAACGAGCTGTTTTATTTCAAACCATTTGATCTTCAAATGAAGTATGGCACAACAGATTCTGCAATGCATATAGTGCCTTATTGCCATTTTATGCAGTTGATGTTTTTCAAATATGATTTATGTGTTTAAGCCTGACAGTGTTTTAATAAATGTCTTAAATGGTACGTTGAGGTTGTTTTCTGTTCTGTTATTTCATGTATTCAATGTAAACAAACAAACAAAAACAAAAAAACACTCTAAGAGTTGACTTTGCACTGTTGCAGAGAAAAGTAGTGACCACAGAGTGAAATAATGACACTTGGAGTTATTTGATCAGCATTTTAACCTATTACAACACCAAATGGGTTTTAAAATTATACTCTCTAAGTGGGATTTTTTCACTAATAAAAATGTAAATAAACTCTACAAAAGTGAAATATTAACACCATGTGGTGTTAATTTTCACTCCGTGTTAAATTGTGGTAACACTATCCAGTGTTGAGCATTGTTAATTTTTAACTCCAAACAGAGTGAATTTTACTCTGAACATTTAACACTATGACGAGAGTCAATTTATCACCAATTCTGAGTGGGACCAAATACACTCGGGTCCAGTGTTAAATTGAACTCTTAAAGAGTTATTTTAACACTGTCAAATTTACAGTGTACTTGAAATACAGATTTATTTGTAAAAGCAGTCTGTTAATATTTGGTCTAATACTTGCTCTAGTTAAGATTCTGTCCAGTTTTTGTATAGATATGTAAGTTAAGATGGCTTGAATAAGCAAAAGTTTTATAATCAAAAATGTCATTGCACTTTACTGCTGCTTGAGCTGTTTAAATATTAAGCACTGATCTTGTTTATGTATGGGCATGTTAATTCCTTTAAATAAAGATCTTAATAAATGTGCAATCAAGAGTTATTTATTGTCACAGTACTATTTTGTCATATTGTAACAGTGATTCATTTTATTTATTTAAAATAATTAACATTGACTGAATAAAACGTGTAAAATTTACTTAAAATAGAAAATAGTTTTCCTTAATTATATCAATTAATTACATCAGATCAGTAAGTAAATACTACTTAACATGATTTAAAGAGGCCATGTGATATGTAATTATTTACTTTGTTAGTTTTACTCACCTTCCTTAAGTAAATTTTACTTCTTATTTTTTTCAGTGTAGTTTTAGTGTAGTGTAGTTTTATCAATTTATATGAACTCTTGCTATGGTACTTTCACTATGCTGAAGTACCATTTAACTAGAATTACTGACTTTTTTTTTTTTTTTTTTCAAGTCCCGAGGTGTTATTCACCCCTGATTTTCACAGTTCTTCTCCTGCTTTTGTTGTGCAAACCACCCTTTACCTGTGAGGTCTGGCACAATTGCATTAGTTTACGCAGAGTAGCTCAGATCCAAGGCAGGCCAAACCTCGGTGTGGGACAGGTATGGGTGTGTTTTGTGGTTGCACAACAAAAGCAGAAGAACAATGGAGCAGCAGAGTTGCTAGTCGGTATCAGGTCCAGGGAATTTAAGCAAATTTGCGCAGGGGTGGTAAATCTAGTATTAAACCTATTTATATTCATTTATCTTTTACTTGCTTACTCACAGAGAGATTATGTTTGATTTCAAATGCAGATTGACCTGTATATCAACTTGATGACTAGCGAATGCTTTAGTAAAGGGCTCTAAAACCGCGGCAACATGACTGAGCGACTTGACGCCCATGCACAGATCACTAACCATTAAAATGTTGGATTTGAATATATGGCTTTTAAATTAATAAAAATCCAACATTTTAACACATTAAGGATTTCGTGTTTTATTAAATTCTTAAATCCTCATGTTGCGGTGGTTATGCAGTAATTTTGTCATGTTCACCCATGGGGTACCACTATGATTATTCATTATTTATTATTATTCTTACTTACTTTGAGAGATTCTGTTTGATTTTGCTAATTTTCAATCATTTTCAAATGCAGATTGACCTGTATATCAACTTGATAACTAGCGAATGCAATAAAATGCCACAAATTAAAGCATAAACACCATATATATTTTTTTTCTCTCTTGCTATTGTACCTTTCCTACCATTTTAAATTGTTTAAGTGGTGCAGAGGTGTATAAAAACCGAAAAGAGAAACACAAAAAATGGACAGCTATTTATTTAATTATAATTTTAAGTATTTATCAACAACATTAGTCAATACTATAGTACTGCAGAGTAGAATAACATTATGATGAATAGAGGACTCTATATTATCCACAACCCATTATCATTTTACACGTCACCCTGACATTCATAGCCTGGATAAATACAGCCCATCCACACGTACAGTAGAGGCATTTCAAAATGACCAAGATCTCTAAGCTTCATTCTGAAGACATCAGGACAATGAATTCTGCTGGAAGTTCCAGTCGCGAAAATACACTGCCATCTGAAATCTGTTGGTGTAGACGTAACACTGAGCACCATCAGAAGACATTATAAAGAACGAATATCACGCAAACGCAATCCTCGCAAAATTAATCGGTAAATACCTCTCCCTTATACCACTATCACAATTTATACACTGTCATGTGTTTGTTCGGCTTTAAATGTCAAATATTTAAATGAATGTTATTCTCTTATTTTACAGAGCAGTTGTCGCAGCCATAGAAACCATCACTAGGCAAAACGACGAAATGGTTTCAAGCTCAGTGAAAAAACAACTGTGGAGTGGACATCAGTGAGAGATCAATTCAGAGAATCAGGCAAAGACTTGGTTGGAGATATAGGAAAATTTTGCACTGTCCCATGATCCGCGACAAAAATAAAGAGATATGGCTCCAACAAGCTCAAACATGGATCAATGAAGAGGAAAAATTTCATGATGTCATTTTCGCTGATGAAACTACGGTGGCTTTGGATCGCTTTGCCACAATGTCATTTCGTAAAACAGGGAGACAAGTGTTCAAACCCAAGCCGAAACATACTGTGAAAATTCATGTTTGGGGAGCCATTTCGAGACTTGGACCAGGACTTATTGCCATCTTTGAAGGAATAATGGACAGGTCTTTCTTTGAAGAGGTGATTATAAAAGGAACCGCTGTTCCATACATTAAGGAAAATTTCGGTATTGATCACCGTTTTTTCCAGAACAATGCCCCGAAGCACACCGCTGCAAGAAAAGTGATCGCAGAACAGGGAATTAACTGGGTGAAGACTCCCGCCGAATCTCCTGACATGAATCCCATTGAAATGGTGTGGCATGCTCTGAAAGACTATATTCGAAAAGAAGCAAACCCGACTACAAAATCAGATTTAATTGCTGCCATTAACAAGTTCTGGTTTGAGGTACTTAAAGAAGAGGCATGTAATAAATACATAAATAGGTTGTTTAAAGTTCTTCCAGTCGTGGTTAAAAATCAGGGTGGACACACTGGAATGTAACTAAACACTTCATTTATGACCAAAAAAATAAAAGCTTTGAGATGATATATTTGTTGTATGTTGTGTTTATTTGATTAAATTTAAACCATTTTAAGTTGTTTAATAATGAACACAAATATAAAAAATACATAGAAATACACAAAATCATGTTTGTTTCAGCATTGGAAACAAAATTGTTTTAGGCTAACTTTATTAAAGATTATACACTTTCGTATTCAGATTTGAGGGGTTTAATATGAATGAACAAGACCGAGCTGACGGTTTTGCCAGCAAAACATAGAATAAATAGAAATAAAATGTTTAATGGTTCCAATTAAATCAGACTTCATAGTTGGAGTTGATACTTTCAGTGTAATTCACAAATTTACTGAATATATTCAGATTTTGTAAAATAACGACAACCTTTTCCTTCCGAGACTTTAGTCTCCATCACAATGAATTGAAGCTCTGCACGTATTCTTTCCGTGTTTTAATCTGTAATATTTAAGTGAAATATATTTAGCGATAATGTCTAAATATTCCATTTAGTTTATGAACATGTGTATTATGAAGTGAAACATTTTGTCCAGGTGCTCCCTGCACGGTGTATCTGCATGGAGAGTTTGTGTGTGCTTGTGTGTGTCTGATAGTGTTAACTAACTACCTGATTCGTGAATATGTCAACATATCTTCGTTAAAACGTAAAAATGTGTGGACATTGAGCGCCATCAAAAGACATGAATGAACAAAAAAAAAATCCTTTCTGTGTAAATGTTCTTATATGCACTTGAAGTGCTTCTGGCTTTTTATAATAATAATCTTTTTTTTTTTTTGCTGTTTGTGTCCAGCATTGAATAATTATTTTCATACATTATTTGTGGTTGGAAATAATAGATGAAATGTGACTGTTAATTTATGATTGAAATAAAGCTGTTCATCACCGTGCGTTACCCGCAATTTGTGAATAAACTTTAACTTTACAAAAAGGCAGCGTTTTGATCAAAAGGCTAATAAACGCGTGCGATTTATCAATAAAAATCCCAGAAAGTCATCGCGTCTCGCAATAATGCAGATAAAACATAATACACATGACCATAAACAAAAAGGAATATTTAAGCATATACACAAAATACCTTTCACTTATTATTTCACAATATTACAGATTAACTCAAGGAAAGAAGACGTGGTGGCGAAATAGATTTTAGGGAGAGACGTCAGCTGGGTCTTGTTTATTCTTTTTAAACAAATTCATGTTAAATTCATGTTGTATGTAGCACCTTGGTCTTGGAGGAACGTTCTTTCATTTCACTGTGTACTGAACTGTATATGGTTGGAATGACAATAAAAGCCCACTTGACTTGACTTTTTTAAAATGTTTTTTCAAACAGATTGGAGTTGAGGGAGTTTCTGCAGCTCTTATAAATAATGGTGACAAAAGCAAGGACTTTTCTTGTTAATTTTGGTAGCAGGTAGCTTGCTGCAGCTCCCACAGGCATTGCAAAGCCTTCTTCTGTGGTAACGCTGTCTCCAAAGACGATTCTAGACCTGTTTAAATGGAGTGAAATGAATAAAATCATATAGGTTTTCTGAAGAAAAACTAGAAACCTTGAAGCTTCATCTCGCATAATGTTGTGCCAAATCATATCAGAAGTTCTCTGTCGAAAGATACGGAAAAACATGGTTATGCCACATTATCCCGCTCACAGTGAGCAACATCCTTCCACGGGCCATGCTGGCTCATTGGTCTTGGAGTATGATTCTCGCTTTGGGTGTGAGAGGTCCCTGGTCCAAATTCTGGACGAGCCCTGATTTTGCATTGAACAGTCGACCTCTCTGTGGAACAAGTGGTTCTGGCGAGCCTCCTTGGCTCATGAGAGGTTGAGAGAGGTTCCACCGCCAAGGGAGCCCACAATCCTCTGTCCAACTGCACCACTCTGACATGGCTGGTCATTGCTTGCGAAAGCAAAGACATATTTCCAAGGCTGACCCCTTTACATATTTATTCTGTTTCAACAAAACCATCTTGAAACATGAAGAAACCAGTCAGATGTAATACACCAGGGGTAAATCAACGAATAATTTTCTTCTTAGTTGTGATCACAGATATACTGCTGCAAACCCTGCTTGTGAAATTCTGCTGTCTTCCATGACATTTTTATTCTAGCCCTGTTCGACTTGAGTGAAAAGGGCACGACCATACAGACTATTCGAAGAAAGTCTGAGTGACTTGAAGCTTTATTTCCTCTGCTACCCTATGTGTTGAATATTGTATACACACGTGTGCAGAAAAACATAAAAAATATCCTGTTACCTGCCAACACTAATAATAATAATAATAAGCGGGCTTGTATTGCCCATAGGAAATAATGAAAACTCAAATAATTTGTTCCACAGCCCAAAAAATAAATACAGAAAAACAATTCATACAATGTATAAAGTAAAAATAAAATAAATTATCCTGCACTTTACCTTTAAAAAAAGTTTAAATAAATCCCAACAGATAAGTGTTTCCATTCGTGTGCGCAGGCACCGTGTATTTGTGTGTGTGTGTGTGTGTGTGTGTGTATGTTTGTGTGTGTGGAATTAGCCCCTTCTTTTGCCTCGTCTTACACAGTAAAACTCCTCCTCCCTCACCCCACCTCGTTTTTTAAGTTTCACAACAAACACACACACAATGGAAACAATATTTTAACAGGAAAAAAAGAAATCTCTCTAATGACACTCACGTGCGCGCAGACCAACGCAGTCACTGCTGTAAAGTAAAAAAAATAAACCAACACATGAACCAGGACCTTACCTTTGAAAAGAATTGTGACAGAGCAGAGTTTCTGTGTAGAGCAGAGTGTGTGTGTCTGTGTGAAGCTCGTTTTTCAAGTCAAAATTTCTTAAAAATCTTTGCTCATCTGGTGGAACACTCGTAAACCGAGTTACTCGCAATCCAAGGTTCCACTGTAGTAATAATAATTACAACAATAATAATAATAAATTCACAGCACTGCTACTACTACTACTACTACTACTACTACTAATCATAATAATAATAATCATAATACTGAATGGAGAAAGCTCAGTCAAAGAAGAAAATTAAGAATAAATACATATCAGTATTTACAGTTTGAGCTCGACATGTTTATGAAAATGGGTGCCTTGCTGTCAATGGGCGCATAGGAGAGATTAACACATTTTCAGATTACCTCAGATTGAAACACGACTGCCCCCTACAGGTAATGAACGTCATTTTCATAGCTTTCCGCATCCCTTTTCTCATAACATGCATGTTTTCTCATTAATGCCCAGATCTGTATATAGTGTAGAGTGCAATCAGGGACACCTGCAGGACTAACTATGGCAGAGAGCCAGAAGGAAACACGGACATGAGGGCTCCCTAAGATGTAAAGCAACCAATCACTTCACCGTCAACAAACCTGAGTGATCAATGAGAATGGGGAAGACAGCATCTAAACATACCAGTTCATCATAATACTCTACGTCCACGAGTCCCCCAGATCTGCTCCTTTACAAAAGGTAAATCTATTTATAAAAATGCTTGGCTAAATAAATAGATTTTTAGCCTAGACTTAAAATTAATTTAGAAGCCTATTCCACAACTTTGGGACTTTGTAAGAAAAAGCATAAAACCACAGCTGCCGAACTCATTGCTGAATTAAATATGCCCCTCAACTCTCCTGTTTCCACCAAAACTTTATCAAAAGTAGTCAAACGTTAAATATAGTTCATAGTGAAAGAGAACAGATTAATCCCTTTGAACAGATTCAACTGATTCACTATTCCTAGTCACTATCCATTATTTTTATTCCTAAAAATCCCATGAGTTTAATATTGAGAAAGATTTTGACGGATTCTAGCACAGAGCGAGAATTTCGTACAAAGATAAAATTTATCAGATTTGAAGAGGCCTTTAAGCTATATAAGCATATTGCATTTAGCAGCATGATGCTTGTGTGATTATCATGTCACTAGCATGATGTTAAGCTGATTAGCGTGTTGCTTGCATTGTGCTAACTATATTAGTATGTTGCTAGCATCATCAGTAGAATGTTGCGTACATGATGCTAGAGTGACTACACTCCAATGTTTTGCCACTCACATTTTCTTCAGAAGGTGTGTGAAAAAACCTAAGCCTTTTTTCCATTCATAAGTTTACAGCATAACTAGTCCCGCACCATTTGTCGTAGACCCATAAATGAGTTGTCAAATCATGCGGCTTATTCGGGAAAGGGGTGAAATGACTTTTCTAAGAGGTGGCCACCCCAAAAACATCCCGTCCACATAACATTGAGACCAACTTTGACGGATTGTAGCGCAGACCAAGAATTTCGCAGAAATCTCAAATTTACCATATTTGAAAAGTTTTTCAACCTGTGTTAGAACATGCCCTTCACCAAAGTATAAGTTTTACCCCCGGGGCACAAGAGGTCCCCAAATTTGCCCCATTGATTTATAATGGGGATTTTATTACAATAACTATTCCAGTACTGTAAGAGTTTTTGTATAATGTTTTGTATAATCAGTATTTATGCCATGATTAATGTCTGCTTAGACAAGAAAGTTTTTTTGTTACTTTGTGAAACAATCTGCATTTCTACAGTATATTAGTCCACATCCTCTCCCCTTTTGCCTGTATGTGTGTTTCCTTTATAAGTTCCTCTTTTATGTCGTCTCGTCTCTGTGTCTGCAACCCTCCCTGTGACTGAGTTGCTGAACGGTAAACATGTTTTCGACCTTTGATGAGAATAGATTGTAAATTGTGACTTTACAAGGGGGGGGGGGTTGTTAACTGCTATATAAACTGTGTGTTGTATTAATAAAATGGGACTTGTGAAAGAGCAGTCATCTGTGTGTTGGTTGTTCTTTGACCCGTTCTCCTGGCCAGAGGTGTGTTGCAGATGGACCGGCTTGCAGTTAGATCGATCGGGGATCGGTAAAATAAAAGCCCCAACAGACTGGTGTCAGAAGTGGGATGCCCCTATGCCCCTAATTAGGTGAGTACCCTCGTTTCTTTATTTTGAGGTGTCTACCTGATTTTGGGGATTGAATAATATAAGTTGGGCAAGGAGTCCGGGACTCCAACATATGCGCCTGCAAGTCATAGAGGACTTGGCTAAGACTGTAGTGTCCAGTCCCTCTGCACGCATCTGTGTTTTGTATATGTGTTTTGTGCCTTGAATGACTGCCATTTGCTGAGAGTGTCCAAAGCAGTATGGGAAATAACAATTCTTTGTTTCCAAGACCTGATCCCGAGGAAACTCCTCGAGATTGAATGAATAGATGCGGCTTAACTTATTTGGACCAGGCCACAACCTCAATTTTTATTGTTATCAGAAATGGGTTGAGATGAAGAATTTTTGGGACAAGTTTAAGGGAATAAAACCCTGTAAAAGGGACCCTAAGGTTCCCAAGGTGACTAGGGAGACTAAAATGAAATCATGCGTGGCAGGCATGGCAGGCTCTTCGCGTCCACCTTATAACCCCAGCTGTCCCGCCGTGACCTCTTCCTCTACACGAAGTGCACCTGCGGGGGCCAGAGAGACGTCTCGGGGTGCCTCACTAGGGTGCCCTCCACCAAAGGACAAAACCCGTTAGGGTGAGTCTGGAGGGGCACGGGGCCACTGGCAACGGGGAATTAATGGTAATGAAAGCAATGATGAATTCTGGGGTCCCTATGATCCTCCCTCTCCTTATGATCCTTCCAGTCCAGAATACCCAGACCCAAAGGACCCTGATCCCTCTCCAAATAAGAACGATGCCTTTGTTTGGGCTGTGAGTGGTAAGGGTGGCCCAAAGATTCATCCTCCATCTGTGAGTACCTTGAAAGACATTATTAAAATGCTGCCACCTGTCAATAACGTCTTGCATTTTGTAGACATGCTAATTAAGTCCTCTTGCCATTGTCAGTTAGTTGGGGCAGATTACAAATTCATCTTACAGCATGTGTTAGGCGAAAGGTATGATGAGGATGAGGTTGTTAGAAAGGCCCGCTGTTTACACTCCGATAGCGATCGGGTCACTAAGACTGAGGTTGCGGTCTCAAGTTGTGCAGAAGGGCGGTGACCCCTCAACCTCGGGCGCCACAGAACTCAAGGAAGAAACGCAAACGGCAACCATGTGGCGAAAAGAGCACCACTTTTCCTGGGGCGACCATGTCATCTCTAGGCAAGGATTATGAGGGGGCTCTTTATGGAAAAAGCATTAGCTCTGTGGGAATTGTGGGGATTGCGCAGAGAAATTATTTTTTACTATTTTTTTACGTGTTCTTATGATGACAACCTTAATTTTTCTCACCGTTTCGTCTGTATGCCTGACTATCCTTTTAATCTCATAGGGCGAGATTTGATTAGTAGACTACATATGTCTCTCACTTTTTCTGGTGCAAAACTCACTGTTGAAGTGACTGACACTGCGGCTTTCCCCCCCCTCTTGCGCATCTGGCCGTAAATAACTCTTTCCTCTTTTCACAGACCAGGTCTCTTCCTGAATGTCTTGACAAAGTGCCGAGCGAGCTGTGGGCAGAACAGAAGGACGAGGTGGGGTTAGTACACTGCGTACCGTATGAGGCTAAACTGAAACATCTACAGTCATGGCCAAAGGTTTTGAGAATGACACAAATATTAGTTTTCACAAAGTTTGCTGCTAAACTGCTTTTAGATCTTTGTTTCAGTTGTTTCTGTGATGTACTGAAATATAATTACAAGCACTTCATACGTTTCAAAGGCTTTTATTGACAATTACGTGACATTTATGCAAAGAGTCAGTATTTGCAGCGTTGGCCCTTTTTTTTCAGGACCTCTGCAATTTGACTGGGCATGCTCTCAATCAACTTCTGGACCAAATCCTGACTGATAGCAACCCATTCTTTCATAATCCCTTCTTGGAGTTTGTCAGAATTAGTGTTTTTTTTTTTTGTCCACCTGCCTCTTGAGGATTGACCACAAGTTCTCAATGGGATTAAGAACTGGGGAGTTCTGGTCAATGTTTTGGTCCCTGAGCCACGTAGTTATCACTTTTGCCTTATAGCACAGTGCACCATCGTGCTGGAAAATGCATTGTTCTTCACCAAACTGTTGTTGGATTGTTGGAAGAAGTTGCTGTTGTTGGGTGTTTTGGTACCATTCTTTATTCATGGTTGTGTTTTGGGGCAAAATTGTGAGTGAGCCCACTCCCTTGGATGAGAAGCAACCCCACACATGAATGGTCTCAGGATGCTTTACTGTTGGCATGACACAGGACTGCTCACCTTTTCTTCTCCGGACAAGCCTTTTTCCAGATGCCCCAATCAATCAGAAAGAGGCTTCATCCGAGAATATGCCTCAGTCCTCAGCAGTCCATTCGCCATACTTTTTGTAGAAGATCAATCTGTCCCTGATGGGTTTTTTTTGAGAGAAATGGCTTCTTTGCTGCCTTTCTTGACACCAGGCCATCTTCCAAACGTCTTCGCCTCACTGTGCGTGCAGATGCGCTCACACCTGCAGCTGAATCCTCTTCCCACACTCCGATCCCGCAGCTGAATCCTCTTTAGGAGACGATCCTGGCGCTTGCTGGGCTTTCTTGGATGCCCTGAAGCCTTCTTAACAAGAATTGAACCTCTTTCCTTGAAGTTCTTGATGATCCTATAAATTGTTGATTTAGGTGCAATCTTAGTAGCCACAATATCCTTGCCTGTGAAGCCATTTTTATGTAACGCAATGATGGCTGCACGCGTTTCTTTGCAGGTCACCATGGTTAACAATGAAAGAACAATGATTTCAAGCATCACCCTCCTTTTAACATGTCAAGTCTGCCATTCTAACCCAATTAGCCTGATATAATGATCTCCAGCCTTGTGCTCATCAACATTCTCACCTGAGTTAACAAGACGATTATTTAAATGATCTCAGCAGGTCCTTTGATGACAGCAATGAAATGCAGTGGAAAGTTTTTTTTCGGGATTAAGTTAATTTTCATGGCAAAGAAGGACTATGCAATTCATCTGATCACTCTTCATAACATTCTGGAGTATATGCAAATTGCTATTATAAAAACATAAGCAGCAACTTTTCCAATTTCCAATATTTATGTAATTCTCAAAAGTTTTGGCCATGACTGTACACCCTGTGTATTTCAAACAATATCCTTTGTCTGAGGCCAAAGCCTCGGGCATTGATGTGATTTTGGGCTCTCTTTTAGAGCAAGGTGTTATTATACCATGTGTTAGCTCTTACAACACACCTGTCAATCCTGTGCCCAAGCCTAACGGCACGTGGAGGTTCACACAAGATTTACGCAAAATCAATGACATCATTATTCCTGTTGCACCTGTTTCCTCCATACCGTGTCGCCATTCCCATTTTTCTGTAATCGATCTTTGTTCTGCCTTCTTCAGTGTTCCTGTGGAAGAACAGACACAATCACTGTTCGCTTTTACCCATAGGGGGCGACAGTACACATGGACACGCCTTCCCCAAGGCATGGTTGACAGCCCAGCTGTCTTCACGTTGGTAGTGAGAGATGCGCTTGGCGATCTGACTCTCCCCACTGATTCTGTTTGCCTACAACATGCTGATGATCTCCTTGTGTCTGCAGCAACACCAGCTCTCTGTGAGAAGGCCACTATCTGCCTCCTCAGGCATCTGGCTCAAAAGGGTTTCAAGGTATCAAAAACTAAGTTACAGTTTTGCAAAGACACTGTTAAATATCTGGGTTTCAAACTGTCCCAAGGTCAAAGATGCCTCTCTGATGAACGCATCAAGGTGATCCTTGACACCAAGCGACCCAGCACAAAACACGCGCTCCTGGCTTTTCTGGGTCTGATCAACTATTGTCGTCAATGGACCCCTGACTGGTCCTTCTATGACAAGCGTCTCAGGTCAGCCATCTCTCACACTGATCCTCTACAGCAGCCACTGACCTGGATAGCAGACATGATCGAGGCATACAGGGAACTGAAACGAGCTTTGTGCTCAGCTCCAGCACTGTGCCTCCCTAACTATAAAAAACCCTTTCATCTCTATGCATGCGAACACGAGGGCACGGCATCCGCTGTTTTGGCGCAGGAACATGGGGGGCGGGGGGATGGGGGGGGAGAAAGCATGCGCATTTCTCTCCAAAACTTTAGAAACAGTGGCATAAGGTCTGCCTGCCTGTCTTCGAGCCATAGCAGCATGTGCATTGATGGTGCAGGACACAGAGAAGATTGTTCTTTCTCATCCATTAATTTTTCACTCCCCACATCAGGTAAAACAGGTGCTCCTCAACCTCCAAATGCAACAGGCGCTCAGGGTACAAAATTATCCTTTGTTCTACCAACAATCTTGAAATTAAGCCCACCTCCTCCTTTGACACCATAGGACACGCTCTCTTGTGTCTGCTTAATGCCCACATTGCACAAGACAGATCATGACTGTTGTTCCGAGCTTATTCACTCTACTAGCATTCGCCCTTATTTATTTTCAACTCCTTTAGCAACAGGTGACTTAGTGTCCGTAGATGGCCTTTGCTCAAAACCATTTGACGGGAAATTTCTTTGTGGTTATGCTGTGTGTGCGCTGCCTGACATCACTGTTGAGGCGTTTTCACTTCCCTTTTCTTTGCTCTGACTCGTGCTTGTGTGATCTCAGAAGGAAAAGATGTTACTATCTACTTTGGCAGGCTCGGGGTTTTCGTTCAGCTGAGGGTAAGCCTATTTCTCGCTCATCTCTTGTTCAAGATTTGATAGATGCCTGTCATCTTCCCCGCTCTCTGGCTATTGTTAAGACTAAAGCCCACTCCTCAGGCGACTCTTTTGAAGTACGAGGCAACTCCCTGACTGATAGGGTAGCTAAGGAAGCGGCCAATAAACAGATTTTCTTTCCTGCTTCTGATTTGTATTCGATTAATACATCTTTTCTCGCTAGTTCCCTAATTCCTGACTTAGATTTATTGTCACTCCAGGCTTTTGCTACACCAAATGATTCTTCTTTCTGGCAATCGCAGAGCGCCTATGTGGCATCTGATGGTTTATGGTACTCTGCTGATGGACATTTTTGTTTACCCTTTCATTGTTTGCCATTCCTCGTGCGCGAGTTCCATGTAACACACACACGCGCATGAAGAGGGGTAAAGGAGAAAATGAAGAAACTTTTCTGTATTGATAACTTAGGCAGCACAATTGACTTGTTGCTTTCACGTTGTTTACTGTGCGCACAGAATAATGTTGTGACAGGTATAGGGAAGCATGAACACCTTCCTCTCCCTTCCGTACCGTTTGAAGAATGGCAAGTAGATTTTACTCACATGCCTTCTTGTGGACCCTTCAAGTATTTGTTGGTGTTGGTAGATACATTTTCACGATGGGTCGAAGCTTTTCCATGTGCACGGGAAAATGCATCAATAGCTTTCACTTTACAGTATGAAATAACAGTCTTAGCGCATTTAGAATGAAAAGGCAGAGGCTGAAGTCAAGAAGTTTATGGTCAGAAATACCGGTGACAGAAGCAGAAATAGAAGTGATATCCCCGCTTGAAGTACATATTAGATCAAGGGTATGACCACGAGTATGGGTAGGAACGTGAACATGCTGTGTTAGATTAAAACATTCAAATACAGACAGTAGTTGGGTAGTGTTGGGGCAAACTCTATCAACATAAATATTGAAGTCACCAAGCAGAAGAATAGGAAATGACAATGAACAGGCAAGAGTTAAGAGTTCACTGAGTTCAGAAAAAAAGCTAGACAGGGCTTTAGGAGGACGATAGAGCAGGATAATTGTGAGACAGTCAGCTTTCAATACCATGTATTCAAATGAGTTTGTGCTGTCAAAATCAAGTTGTTTCAGACTGAGATTGTCCCGGTAAATGACAGCTAGACCACCTCCTTTGCCATGCAGTCGAGGTCGGGCGAGATACTTGTATCCATCAGGTGCAAGAAGATTTAACTGAAGAAAATCATCCGGAGCTTGCCAGGTTTCAGTGCGAAGAAAAAGATCAAGTTTATTGTCAGTGATAATTTCGTTGAGATAAAGGGCTTTGTCCGATATTGAGCGACAGTTCATAAGTGCAAAGTGACGATGTACAGAATTCAGATTTGCAGTATGCTGCTGGAAACCATAAATAAATTAGAGAGCGATGAACAGTATGGCCAGCAGTCAGTTGTTTGGAAGCAGTCAATCTTTGATTAGTCCAGATGCATGGAAGGGCTTCGGGCTTAGAGCAAAAAGTACTCCTGAACACACGCCGTGAGCGGTGAATGTACCGTGGACGCCAGAGAGTCCCTAAACTCCGGCAGTGATTGTACGTCATGGAGTCAAGATGTGGACGGCAGTTCAAGGCCTTTAGCTGAGATGGTAAATATCTAATATCTATAATGGAAGTGAGATGCAAAATGAGACAAAAAAGAAGAGAGAAAAATAGAAAAACTTTAGCCCAGAACATTACAGTACTGAGCAAATGAGAGCCAGACACAGGCAAAAACTGCCTGACATGGGCAAAAACTACGCTTGCCAGACCCTGTGACACTACTTCACCAAAAAAACAGCAGAGTAAATAGGAGTCAGCACTCCCAAATAGCGAGCAATAAGCAAACAGCACAACTGACTGAGAGAGCGATAACTCACCTAAGAAGAGCCTACAGTGGTGGAGACGCTAACAGGGCAGAGGACTTGCAGCGGCCCAATGGCAAACTCACAGACAGCAAAAGTTTGATAGTTACAGTGCAGTTTGATTCAAGCCACAGCAATATGAAATGGAATAATCCAAAAAGTCCAGTAGAATGGCGGAAAAACATGCAGCAGGAACGAACAAACAAACAAACAAACAATCCAGGTACGAAGCGGCAGCACAGACACGCACAGCGTTCTCGTCCCGGAACCGGAAGCAACACACACAAAGTGGCTGTCGTCAGTGAAATCATTCCACGTTATGGCATACCACAGGCCATCGATTCTGATAAAGGAACTCCTTTCACTTCACAGGTCACACAGGGTCTGTGTAAATATTTGTCTTTGGATTGGCATTTTCATATCCCATACCACCCAACGTCCTTGGGCATTGTAGAGCATACCAATCGTACTATTAAGGATAAGTTGAACAAGGCCATGCAAGACAGGAGCACAAAAAATTTGGCCAGAGTTGTTCCCTGCTGTTTTGGCTGAGATTAGAATGACTCCCAGAAAAGATGTACAATTATCTCCACATGAGATAATATTCGGTCGCCCCTTTCCTACTCCATGGAAGAGAGGCAAAGCTGTTTTGGGCACCTCAGATTTAGATGTCCATATCGCTGAGTATTCTGCAGCCCTAATTGAAGTGCTAGCAAAAAATGAAGAAAAGGTGGGTCAAGCAACACCACTTATGTCCACCCGGCCTACTCATCCTTTTAAGGCTTTAAAGCCCAAAACCTTTAGGACAAAGTAAATATGATGTCCCTGCAGGGATAGTCGCGATAACACGGACTGCTGTATTAACTGATTTATTTCCACAGTGAATACATGCTTCCAGATTAAAGAAAGCGCCTGCGCAACCTGTTTCAACTTTATATTTCTATTTGTATTATATGCCTAATGTGTCTGTCTGTCGAGTGGTTGTTCAATGTCTATGTTCAGGTGACGAGTAAATGACCACCACGTAAGTGAATTATACTTGCACATCGTGTCATATCATCGAATATGCCTGGGCGGACCCTCGTGGGCTACAGGAAGAAGTTGCTGGAATCATCGCCGACCATCTGGAAGGAACCGGTTTGTTCCTGAATCTCAACAAACTTCCTTCGCTACTCGACGAGAACATTTCTCCATCAACAAGTAGATCGATATGTCACTTTGAATCCGTCAGTTGCCATTATTGTCTTAAGAATCACACACCGGGGATACATGTCCTGTATTGCTATATACTGGTATAGGAACTGGTTGGACTGTGAGTGTTGGCCTTGGACCTTAAGTGCGACTTCATTAGAAAACCGTGTAAATCACTAACTAACTAAGAGGGGTATCTGTTGACCTCATAAGATGGGATGAGTGCCTGCACTCTGAGCCCCCGCGTGTCAAGAATGGTCATGGTTACCCCGTGAATTCATGATATATGTGATTACTCCTGCCGTACGTCTCATGTGTTATCTACTCTATGATCCTGTTACTCAGAACCCTCGTGGTACGGTTCATCATCACCACGCCTGCAGATCTGCTGATACCTCCTTTCCCCCTCCTGATCATCAATTACAGTCTAAACTTAGTAAATTTTGGCAGGCCATGTTTCCCCAATACTCAGTTATGGAATCAGATTGAAGTAATCCACTATAGGTTGGCCACGTTCGTGAATGCTACTAATTTAGCAATAAAAGGCATCAAAGAGGAGCTCACTGCTCTCCGGTTGACCACTGTTCAAAACCGCATGGCTCTCGACATTCCTCCTGGCTAAAGAAGGGGGGGTTTGCACCATGGTAGGAGATAGCTGTTGCACCTACGTCCCTGCAAATGACGACAAACACGGACAGATAACCGCCGCCCTTGAAGAAATGCAATGGGTGGCGGAGCAACTGCATGATGATGAGAAAGGACAAGTAGGGTGGGGGTTATGGTACACACTATTCGGTCAATGGGCCCCATATCTCTCTCTGGGTGTCTCCATAATCTTTTCCTTTCTGTTATTTTTCCTCTGCAGACCATGTATCCTGAAATGTTTGCAATCATTCATGTATCGTTTTATGCAGGGATATATTCCTGTACCCCCAGTCCCACCACCCGCTCAGCCTACATATTATCACGATACTGCAATATAATGTGTTGTTATCTATAAATTGTTGATTTTGGATAAAAGAGGGGAAATGTAAGAGTTTTTGTATAATGTTTTGTATAATCAGTATTTATGCCATGATTAATGTCTGCTTAGACAAGAACATTTTGTTAATTTGTGAAACAATCTGCATTTCTATATTAGTCCACATTCTCTCCCCTTTTGCCTGTATGTGTGTTTCCTTTATAAGTTCCTCTTTTATGTCTCGTCTCTGTGTCTGCACCCCTTCCTGTGACTGAGTTGCTGAACGGTAAACGTGTTTTCGACCTTTGACGCGAATAGATTGTAAATTGTGACTTTCTGTGGCAACATTTTAACTGTCATACAGCTTTGAGGAAGAAACTGTCTCATGGGAGGGGCGGGGGGGGGGGGTTGTTAACGGATATATAAACTGTGTGTTGTATTAATAAAATGGGAGTTGTGAAAGAGCAGTCATCTGTGTGTTGGTTGTTCTTTGACTCGTTCTCCTAGCCAGAGGTGTGTTGCCAATGGACCGGCTTGCAGTCAGATCGATCAGGGATCGGTAAAATAAAAGCCCCAACATGTACCATTTGTCGTAGACCTATGAAAGAGGTGGCAAACTGCTAATTTGGGAATGGGGTGCTATGACTGTTGTAAAGAGGTGGGGGTAAATTGCCCCCGCAGGAGGCAATTGTATCACCCTAAAAATCCCATAGTGTCAAAAACTGGTAGTACAGACTAGCAGTTCTGGCGGATGTAGTTGTCGCGGGAACAGAGGGCAGGCATAGGCGCAGAGGGGTTATTGTTAAACAGAAAAAGTCTTTTATTTTGAACAAAAGCAAACATACACACAGGGCTCTTTTAGTGAAAACAGGGGTCTTGTAGCACACAAGTGCACAAGTGGTTGTTCTGGGAAACTGGGTGGAGCATTATTACTGTCAGTGGGCATTTGGCTTGCCTTGGCTTGGCTTATGTTTGTTTATTTATTTGGGCTCTGTTGTGTTTTGTGGTGAAGTGTAAGTGTACCTTTTAGTTTGTTCTGTGCATGTGTGTGTATTGTGTAGTGTGTTTTCCAGTGTTCTCCTAGTTTCCGGTGTGCTCCTCGTAGCCTCCAGATTGTTGCTCCCTCAGCCTCCAGCGTGTTGCTCCCTCAGCCTCCAACATGTTGCTCCCTCAGCCTCCAGCGTGTTACTCCCTCAGCCTCCAGGACTCCTGTCCAGTCTCTATTATCCCGGTCAGTCCTAAATGGTCTGAAATGCTCAAAGGGGCTGTTAATGTCTAGCTACGTCTGTATTTGTTAAGAGAAGCCTCTGTGTCTGAGAGACTGGTTAGATGTGTTTGTATGTCCAGAGCCCTATGTTTTGTTTGTGTTTGATTGTTCATTGAAGATTTTATGTTGATCCAACCTCTCTGTGCCTATGCCTGCCCTTTATGCCCACGGCAAGAACATCCGCCTGTCATACTGGTTCGTGAGAGAAGAAAATACAGTCTTGGAGTATAATAACATATGACTAGGCAAGGTGTAAGAAAATGGTTTCTATGTTTGGGTAGTTGGGTTTGTGAGGCACACATTGCCTCTCTTGTATGTATGAAACCAGATGACCCAGACTTTTTTTTTTTTTTAAGTCCACATTCTTTCCATGGATAGTTCTTTTCTCCTTTCCTCTGTGGACTCCTTACATTCTTTCTGAGAATCTCATCTCCAATTTTCAAAATGTGTTGCATGGCCCAAAGGTCCTGCTCTTTCTTCTGCCTTGTTTTGTTTCTTGCTGTTTGCATATTTTTCTTTACTATGTTGAATACCTGGTAATAGATTTTAAGAGTAGAGGTGACGATTTCTTCCTCCAAAGCATACTCCACTGTTTCATTTATATTTGCAATAAGTAGTGAATAACATTTACTCTCAGTATGAAATTAAAATGAAAATACAAGTTTTAACTATGTATGTGGTAAACTTTGTAGTGAGTTTTTTTTTTTTTTTTTTTGGTCCTGATATTGAAGAAGACTGCATCAAGATGTGTCCCATTGTTCTGGTTTCTCATCACAAAGTTTTGCCAGGGCTCTAAATAGAAGAGAAGGTGATTAAGTACACACTTATACCTTACCTTAACTATTGTCAAGTGCATTTGCAAAACCCATTAAGCATCATAATGAAACTGCTTTTCATGAAGACCTTTCCACACTTACCTCTGCTGCAAAGGAGAAGTTCATTTAGAGTTACTAGCCTCAGAAATCACCTGAGCACATCAGATTAGAGCCGTTATGAAGGCTTTATGGAGAATAAGTAGCAAACACATATTAAAATCAACTGTTCTGAGATTATTATTTTGGATGCTTCAACATTGTTTTACAGTGTAGAAAGAAATAAAAATCAGGAAAGACCATCAAGTTAGAAGGTGTGTCTAAACTTTGACGACTAGTGTAGATTCCCAAAGTACACAAAGTTCACACTTGCTATTCAGAAAATAATTTAAACAACCTGATTCATGGCAAATTCCCTGCCTTGACCGGTAAGTTTCCTCTTTGGTGCTCCAAATCTGAAACAAATTCTCAATTGTAACATCTCCTCCTACTTTGGGTGGTAATGAGTATGCCTCTACCCACTTTGTGAAATAATATATCAGTACACAAATGTACTGATTGCTTTTCTCAGTCTTTGTCAACATTTCTACGACCAATTTGGTCATACTGACCAATTCCCACGGTTCATTTACCTTTCAATTTACCGTTCAAGAACTGTTCAATTCTGTTTTCTTTTTAATGCACTGCATAGTTGTCTATTTCTATGGGAGTCTTTCGGACCAAAGACTCAACGGTAACGACTCATTTCTGTTTCCTGTACATAACCCACAGAGGTTTTGCGATGCTTTGCGCATGCGCACCCAGTTGAAAACGAAAGAATCACTCTTTAATTTCATTAACGACCTATCAGTACGTTTTTACATGCAAATACAAAATGTGGCCAATGCAGCAGCTTAATGAAAAGGGCCAATCAATTCACTTTAACCACACAGTTCACATTTATATATAACTAAAATGAACATTAGTGTAAATCAGGAAATACTTACAAGCTATGCTGTTGCAAAGTTATAGATTACAGAGACACATGGTGATTAAAGTGAGCCACAGTTACTGCTGCCTGAATGAACCGCTTACTTTTCCTGAATCACGTGAACACCTGAAATTGCTGTTTAAAGTAACGCTAAACTTGCCACTAGGTGGGGCTGTACACCATTTCATTGTTGTGAACTCAGTGAACCATTACACCACCACCACCAGCCTGCACAGTAGTAACTTGTTGGATCGATATTCTCATTCTGTTTACGCCAAATTCTGACTCTACCATTTGAATGTCTCAACAGAAATCGAGACTCATCAGACCAGGCAACATTTTTCCAGTCTTCAACTGTCCAATTTTGGTGAGCCCGTGCAAATTGTAGCCTCTTTTTCCTATTTGTAGTGGAGATGAGTGGTACCCGGTGGAGGCCCATCCCCCTCAAGGTTGTGCATGTTGTGGCTTCACAAATGCTTTGCTGCATATCTCGGTTGTAACGAGTGGTTATTTCAGTCAAAGTTGCTCTTCTATCAGCTTGAATCAGTCGGCCCATTCTCCTCTGACCTCTACCATTTTCGCCCACAGGAATGCCGCATACTGGATGTTTTTCCCTTTTCACACCATTATTTTTTAAACCCTAGAAATGGATGTGCGTGAAAATCTCAGTAACTGAGCAGATTGTGAAATACTCAGACCGGCCCGTCTGGCACCAACAACCATGCCACGGTCAAAATTGCTTAAATCACCTTTCTTTCCCATTCTGACATTCAGTGTGGAGTTCAGGAGATTGTCTTGCCCAGGACCACCCCCCTAAATGCATTGAAGCAACTGCCATGTGATTGGTTGATTAGATAATTGCATTAATGAAAAATTGAATAGTGGTTCATAATAATCCTTTAGGTGAGTGTATAGATGTATGGATATGTGTGTGTTCATTTTAGTTCATTTTAGTGACACGTTTCAAAAAGATTTTTGGGGGGCCTGAGACAGCAGAAAGCACACCCTGTTTATTTTCTTTATTTTACAAAAGCACAATGTTTTATTGATATGTGAGTGTACATTAACAAATAAAGACATAAATCGATGCATTACACGTATGCGTATGGTTAAAAATTATCGAACATTTTAAGTTATTTTGACGGTTACCATAAAAAATGCAAGTGGTCCCACCGCCAAAACAGCTGACCCCATGGTACTGGTGCTGGTATACTGGTAACCCTGCTGGTACAATTGTTGGTCAAGCTGGTAACCAGTTATGATGGTCTATGCTGTTTTCTTTTTTCTTTTTCTTTTTTTTTTAGTTTTAAGTGATTTCCATTGATTACTTTTTTTTTTTAAGTGCATTTATATAAAAGGTTTGTGTTTTTAGATAACCCACAGATATTTAATGAATGTAAAATAATGTATTTACATGTTTTAGGTAAATGGATTATTTTTGTCTCTTGTATGTGAATGGATTTAAAGATAACACTAAACAGTCTATGTATTTACATCACACATTATTTTCAGTACTAGCTATTAAAGAACAAGATGATGAGCTAAAATGGCAACCAATTTTCACTACCAAAATCTTGCTGGTGGCCCAGCATATAAATCATGCTGGCCTATGCTGGATTTTTCAGCAGGCATGCTGGTCTTCCATCAGTTATGCTGGTTCACCAGCTAAACCAGCATCAGATCAGCACTAACCAGTATTAAGCAGCATAGATCAGCATATAAATCATGCTAGTCTGTGCTGGATTTTTCAGCAGGGTTGCTGTTTGCTATTGTGGTTATTTTGTCTCTGATCCTGCCCAGCCCTGATTTGTACTGTTTGAAGATCGTCTGAACTTAGCCTGTTTTGACTTTGATATGAATACTAGTGTTTATTCACTTGGATTGTTAAAGTCAGTAGACTTGCATATCTATATGACAATGTAAAAAGGTTAAGGGATTTAGAGTGAAGTAGCATAGAAACAACAAATAAACATATATGGTGTAATAATAGTGTCTGAATTCTTTGTTCATGGCAGACTAAGCAAATAAGTGTTGCAAATATGTATGCGTGCATTTCACTAACAGATAAATTATGTAAATATTGTTTTCAAAAGCAGCCTACTGTAAATCAATTTTTTTTTTTCTTCTTTTTTCTAGGAGCCTGGCTATGTTCCTGGTGGATATATGGCACTGAAATTTTTATCAGCTTTCATGGTTTTTCTTTTCATTCTTCTGTTAGCTTATGTGGCTATTCATTGCTGTTGTTTGTGTTTTTCTAAAAGCGTAAAAAAAAAAAAACCACCCAAATAGCAGAAACTAAAATAATGTTGACTTCTAGGCCTAAAGCCTACATTTGATGTTACTTTTCCCTTATTTATGCTTGTACAGGTAGCAGTGTAAGTCCTATTCTGTTGTGGAATATGTAAACGGGTTTTAAAAGGTTAAGCTTGCTGTTATGAATGCTTTTAGGGCATTCACAGGGGGGAACTGAGAGATTTATTTCTAATCTTTCTTAAATATTTGATATGAATATGGCACAATCATTAAGAATGAATTTATGTCAGTGTGATCTTTATAAGGGTTAGGGTTAGGGTCCTTGTTTACTTAGTAAGTGTTCTTGTTTACTTAGTTCTCACATGATGTTTTTAATCTTGATTATATTTTTACTTCCATTGTTTTTCCTTTCCTTGGCCTTGGGTCGATGTTTACATCGTAGTATAGAATGGGTGTTTTGCCATTTATGTTTGGATTTTATTATCCAAACATAAATGGCAAAAAATAATTAAATATAAAATAATAATTAAAAATAAAATAATTATTATTATTTTATTATTTATTTTATTATCTTCTCCAGCTGAACCCCGGCTCTGAGTCTGCTGATTCCTTAGTCATCTAATGCCCTGGTCAGATTCAGAAGATTTTATTTTTATTCACAACAGCAGTCTAATCAGTGCTCAACCCCAGATGTAAAGTTTTCCAGAGCGCACCCGCAGAAGTAGACTAATGATTATTAATGCATCAAGGAAAACAGCAAGGAGAACGACTCTGACCATTTAAAAAATTCAATGATAAATTAGTAATTTCTTTGTTTTTAGCTATAGTGATGAAGGTTATCATGACATCTCTGCAGTGGATGCACCTATATTTAATTTTCACATTATTTACATAATCTGAAATTTGTTTTCCATTAGGTTATGTAAAAGCAAACATTTCACTTTCTATAAATATATGTTTTTCACATCTGTGAGGCAAGAATATGCAGAGTTTCGGTTCATTTTTTTTTTGACACGTAAGCTCACCAAAACAAATACAGAATAGCACACTCTGTTTGCTTTCATTATTTTACAAAATCATAACAATTTTTCATCATTGTGAGTGCACTTACATAAAAGGAGAGTTTTATAAAGGTTATGTAGCTTATATAGTTTTATTATAAATTGTTTGGACATTAATCTGACAATAAATGTAGCACACACACTTTTTCTGATGCACACCCAGAGCACCCAGAGTTTTCTGGTGTTACACATGATAAAATCTTACTGTGTTAATGTTTACTTTGCTTAAATTCAATGCAGAATATTATATATTATATTATTATTATTATATATTATAATTTTACTACTGTGCTTATGAATTTGTTTAATTACAATGTTGCACTTGAATTTATCTGCTACAATGTGGAGACCTCAACCACAGCGTACAAACATGGCTACTGTAAATTCAACATTGTTATTTTAGCCCACCTAATTAATAATTGAACACAACTGATTTTTAATCACACACTATTTGAGATATTTCAGCCCTGAGCAGTATAAGCCCTGGGTTCCAGTCTGTACCAAGCCTTGCATTGATGTTGCTATTGTGGTTATTTTGTCTCTGATCCTGCCCAGCCCTGATTTGTACTGTTTGAAGATCGTCTGAACTTAACCTGTTTTGACTTTGATATGGACACTGGTGTTTGTTCATTTGGATTGTTAAAGTCAGGAGACAGATTGATTTTAGCAGCCTAAATCAGTTTTCTTTTTGTGTATGTCTACCACAAATAATGAATCTATTTACCATTTTATTTTATTTGTTTTTTATTTTCATTGTGAAATGTATGTAATGTAAAACTTTTTTGTTAATTATAATAAAACGTGCATGTCCTAATATGCACATGCATTAAATTTCTATTTAATTAACTTATAAGATGTACTTATCGATGCTATAACAGATGTAGGAGTAAGAATTAGCGTTTAAAACCAACAATGAAATCTATTTGCAGCTTTGCCCACTTTGGATTCTTCTTGGGACAGCTTACTATTAGCATTTAGCTAGTTATTTTTATACTGACTAACATAAGAGATTTGAAAAAAGGTTTTGTGAGTTAGTAGTGGGTAATAAGTTTCCTTGTTCATAAATCAGTTTAAAATTTAAAATGGAAGCAGATGTTTATTTTATTCATCAATTTAATGACCTACAATGGATAAAATATTCAGAAAAATGGAATTAAACTACAAATGAAAAATTTACACAAGAAAAAAAAAGTTGTGTGATGCTGTTCTTGTCCAATCAATTTGGACAGAATGCACACTGTAGTGTTTAGTGTGTCAGGTAGTGATGATGAAGTGTCTGTCTAAAGCATGTAGGAATTACTGGTTGTGCAATTGAATATGCATGGAATATTGATG